>CABHPQ010136528.1:7249-20965 GCA_902168405.1 Peromyscus aztecus
TGTGTGTGTGTGTGTGTGTGTGTGTGTGTGTGTGTGTGTGTGTGTGTGTACATTTGCAAAGGTACCCACAGAGGCCAAAAAAGGGTATCAGATCCCCTGGGGCTGGAGTTACAGGTGGTTGTTAGCCACCATGTGAATACTGGGAACTGAACTCCCATCCTCTAGAAGACCATTAAGTACGCTTAACTGCTAAGGCACCTCTCTCCAGCCCCTTGGACCGGATTTCAGAGTCCACCACATACCTGCTTGCAGTGAAGACTGTGGCTAGAATATGATCTGAGCAGGTGTGCCAAGTTCAGGAAGTAGCTGGCACACCCCTGCCTCTGAGTCCTGATCTGAGTGTGGCACCTGCCCTAGCTCTGTGCCCTGTCCCAAGCTCTGCTATGGACACCATCTTCCTTTCTGTGTCCTGTAGCATTTCCCCACTGTTCTTCACTACTCTGTCTCTTACGTTTTAGCTTTCCAAACTCAGACTTCTTTTCTCATGCTGACACTCCAAGGTTGATGTCATGAAAATATTATTTATTTTAAAATATTTGATTATCTTTCATGACTAACAGAAATTCATAATACAAGCTATAGGCAGAGAAGGAAGGAAAAAACAGCTTAGGTTTTAAAACAAATTCACCAGGCATCACCCAGACAATGCAAAATGTTCCATTATCATGAGCTATTTACTCTTACTATGTTCATCCTCCAGCCTTCTGAGAGTGTGCATGTAGGAAACCTTAGGTTTGAGGTCCAAGCATCCTCTGATTAATGAACAACAGCAAATGCTAACTCATAGCTGGCTTTCCAGCATTCAGCTGTAACAATGAGAAGGCATCGTGTTTTCTTTCCCTGTCCTTTTCCTCATTACTGCTAGAAAACTCCAAGTGCCTGGGATTATACTCATTGGGGCAAGGTGCATCTAAGGAAAAGGAAAATACAAGAGACACAAGGCTGTTTGCAGTTATTATTTGGGGGTTCATATATGTGTATGAGAGAGAGAAAGGAGGAGGGAGAGGAGAGGGGTTTTTCTTTCTTTTTCATCCACCTCAACACTTGTCACTAACTGGGTGTGGGCTCCATCAAGGGACCAAAAAAGATCCAGTAGAAAAAGGTATCCTTGCTTTCTGCTTCTTCTGATCCATTTGTAGCCTACAGCCCTTACTAACTGAGATCTCATTTCACACACACACACACACATACACACACACACACACACACACACACACACACACATCTTTAGTGCATATCTATTCAGCAGGCTTCAAAGAGAAGACTCTGAAATTTTAAGGCCATTTTTTTCAGATAGTGTATGTTTTCATATTCCATGGATGCTTGGCTTCCTTCTTTCTTCAGTGCCTTTACTTAGGGAAAAAGTGTCCAGTTACTTCGCTGAGATACCTAACATGAGCATTAATTCACACACTTGGAAACACAGTAGGAATTTGTTCAGAAGTACAAATGATTATGAAACATTTTAGCCACATGGCCTTGTATCACAACAGGCAAATCTTCAATACTATGGAATCAATACTGGGCTGGGGAATCTCAAAGCTGCCATTCTGGGTTAGGTGTCTGTCACCTAGAGCATATTTCTATCTTTAAAAAAATAGTTATGCTTATTTATTTCAAAGTAATAGAATGACGGTGGTAAGGATTCCTTATGAATACATCATCAGAAATTTGAACATGAAAAGAGATTCATAAATCATAAATCCTGAGTTATTATAACAATAGCTGGGATAACAGCAAAAAGGCATGGTCTGGGTTTGGGCCACGTTGGAAGTCTCCTTCATATGAGATGCATTCCCTGCTAGGAAGGGCCTGGTCTTTGTTTATCAAAGTGGCCATAACATCTGTTGAACTACTTAGCAGAGAGGAGAAAGCTCGATTTTTGACACAGGCCAGAATCAACAAGATTTAAGAGCAAAGGGGATTAAAAACTTCAAAAATTAGTGTACAGTTATTCATTCAACGACCATCTCACCTGAATCTTCTATAAAATGTTGCTCTGTGTTCTGTGTCACTTTGACAATAGTTAAGGAGAAATGACTTCATACTTAGTGATCTGAGAAACCTTACATATAAAATATAAGATAAACCCCAGCTTCAGTGTCCAAGAATGTGCATCTTGCTGCAGGAAGCAAGCGCTTGATCACAATCCAGTGAGAGGAAATTCATTTTACAGAGAAGCACCAAACAAAACTGTTTCCTGTGGGAAAGGGAAGACTGAAGAAAGGATGAACTGGGTGTGAGATCACTCACTGCTGTCCCAGCACTTGAGAAACTCAGGCAGGATCAGGAGTTTGGAGCCAGCCTGGGCTACATAGTTCCACACCAGCCAGGAATACATAGTAAGACCCTGTCTCAAGGAACAAAATTAAATAGGAATGAAGAGAAAACCATATGCCAGTCAAAGGGAGAGGCATGAAAGAACATTCCAGAAAGGAGCCTTATGCCCTGCTTACACGTGCAGTTTGTTCTGCTCTTGTTGGGATTGACGTGTAACAACTGGAAAGAAGTATGAGCAACTCCAAGTGTGTGGAGTTTCTCTTTTAGCACTTGATGGGTTCCAAGTAGGCCTTACCTGGAGACTTCTGACAAGGTCCTTATGAGCTTCAGTGTTGAGAAGAGAGCTGCCAACCAACAGGCATGGAATAGAACTAGTGGAGAGGAAGAAGGCATGTATGGTACATGATCTTTCCACTGCAGACTCGGGGAATCTATCACCTACTTATCAAGCATCTCTCTATCGTCCATCTATTATGTATCTATCAGTTTTCTATCTATCATCTCTATCTATATTTCCAATATATCATCTATCATCTAGCTACCAAGTAGTCTATTATCATCTGTCATATGTATCTATGTATGTATGTATGTATGTATGTATCTATCTATCTATCTATCTATCTATCTATGTCTATCATCTATCTATATATCATCTATCATACATATACCTACATTATATACATATATATATATAATCTATCATCTCAAGTATATTGTAGGTTCTTTGCCAGCATAACTCACATGCTTTTCCTACCCACTCTTCATGTTATCCACTGCTTTCTATATACATGAATATCATACAATTTTTCATCTAAGTGTTTGTGTTTGGTGAAGTTTGAGTCTGAAAGTTAGTCATTAAAAAGTCTTGACCTTGTTTTATTTACTGGGAAAATCCAGAAAATTCCAATGTCCAAAACCTGAAATTCACTTCCTTCCCACAAAAGCAGGTCACCATGACAACTTTTGAAGGTGGGATGGAGTGTATTTAGATATTTTTACTTACTAGACTCACAGATAATCTTAATTTTTTATGTATGCCATTAGCAAGCTATAGAAATTAGTCACTTATACATGGGAGCGTCTGGGGGTCCCAAACTGCCCTGTGACTATCTTAAAGTATTTCCACCTGGTAAATTCAGTCTCTGCTGTTGAGGGCTTTAAACTGTTAGCAGTGATGCAATCAGTGACCAAAGCATGGAAGCAAATATGCAATTTCAGTGTGATGTCCCCAAGTAAAACAGTGTACATAAGACAAGAGAGACATGAATCCAGCCGGAAACCTGCAGTAGGACTACAGGACAGTGATAAGACACACCAGCATCTGACCACATGAAATCAGTTTGGATCAGAAAATTACGGACTGATAACTGTGAGAAACGTTTTGGTTCTATCAAAGGCGGTCAGCCTGACGAGAACCTGTATTTCTAGAACCTCCCTCCTCCCTTTTGTGCCAATTAGACAGTCGCATCAGGTGTTGAAGTTGAGTCCCCACCAATGTGACGAGGCACACTCACCACCTATGACAGGGGTAAGCGACAGAGGGCATTTTGGTGAGTGTGTTTCTTAGACAACCGTTTTACGAAAAGAAATCACCTGCCTAATTACTTTCACTTTGTTCTTTTCCCAGCATCCTTATAATAGGGACTTTGCTTACTAATTTCTATCAGTACACTATCTTAGTATAGACAAAAATACAGTGTATAAAATTCTCAAAGAATTAATAGAGATGGTTTTATAATCTTTTATTACATTTATTTATTTATTTATTGAGGGCTCATGTGGAGGTTGTAGAGCTACTTCTACCATCGGGCCTCATACTTAGGTCATTAGGTTTGGAGGGCAGACATCTTTGCCTGCTGAGCCACCTAAATGGCCCTAAAATACTTTTTAGAAGTTAATGTAAAGCGAACATTTACTTTTCACAGACTCTCATCTATGTTCTTTACAGAGACAGTGATTTATTTATTCTTCCCATCAGTCTTAGGAAGGGCTGCGCTCCTATTCAGACCCGTCCTTCCAGGGATGTGAGCTATCACTCACTGACTCCAGGACCAGCTTTGCTGCATGAAGTGGCTCCCTAAGGGCTGCCCTCCCCTACAGCACATCACTCCCTGAGAGAGAGAATAAAGAAGACAAGGAATTGTCCCTGGTATGTGCAGGAGTCATGAGAGGCATTTGTCGGCAAAGCCCACATCATGGGAACCTGAAGGGAGAAGTCTGTATGAAGTGGAGCAGAGCCTTTTCCCACATTGCCTCCTCACAGCTTTATCAGACCCTACTTTTCAGACCCAGCACTCACCATTTCTCACGCAAATATGTTTGAACTCATTTTAGCCCTCAGTTCCCTCCCCCTCTTCAACTCCACATCCTTTGCAGACAAGGGCTTTGCTAAAGTTTTGAAAATGCTTTTCCAAGTAGCATCTTCTGCCTCGCCTCTCAGCCAGCTTGCTGCTCTTCTTGGCTGCTCACTGGGGGTTTTCATTTCTCTAGCTACACATTCATTTAAATGTTTCACAAACAGTAGAGGTGAGCCATCTAATAAATTTGTTCTAATTGTCTTTTATATTCCAGCTGTGAATGACTTAGAAGTGTATTTAGGGCTGAGAAAGGCATTTTTCAAAAAAATATTTGGAGAAGCTGCATTAAAATTGAGTGGGAAGTTAAAGAGCTACCCTGTGTATGTACTAAAAATCACTCTGGGGCATGTTTTGGGAGTTGATTAATACATACAGCAAACTGGCTGCATGCATCAGGTTTTAATTCCAAGGTAAATGTTCATGAAGTACCAAAATATGCCCCGCCAGCCCTACTGCTACATTTTAGTGGGATGCTAGCCTCAGTGACGCCTGAATTACATTAGATGCCTCAGCTGACTTTTGCAGAAGTTTGCCAGGTATTGCGTTTGTGGATGACATATGTCAAATTCCATTGTCAAAAATCCATCTTTTTCATTTATAGTCACATAAACTGGCTGAAATTTAGATGGCTCAGCAGTTAAGAGCACTTACTGTTCTTGCAGAGGATTGGAGTTTGGTTCTCAGCACCTACACTGTGACTCACAACTGCCTGTACCATCAACCCTAGTAGATCTGATGCCCTCATCTGGCCTCCATGTGCATAGAGTTATCACCCTGTTGGGATGAGCTTTTCAGCGATGTAGCTGCTACTCTGAGTCATCCCTGCTCCTTTACAAACCCCCTCACCCATACCCCTGTTAGGAACCCCAGTAAAAACTCATTACTTTGCCAAATTGAACTTTGATGCAATCCTTACTTTGCTCTGTCCAGGATCCCTTTCTGGGGTGAGTACATGTGTGTTATGTCTTCCCAGGGAACATCGGTCACACTCAACAATGAATGAATATGAGGATTAAATGTTATATCAGTGACTCAGTAAAGCCTTTTCCTCTTCCATCAGCAGACATTTAAGTTCTCTTCCTGGCACATAAGTACTGTGGCCAACTGAGAACAGGAAGAGAAATGAGATCTGACCATGTCCTTGGGGGTTTAAAATCCTACCACTAAGAAAAGAAAAATGGGATCTGATATTTTTACATTTTCTTTAATGAATGTGTCTTGGTTGTCAACTTGTTTGGATCTGGAATGAACTAAGAGATGTGCCTATGGCTGGGTCTGTGGTGGGATTTCCAGAAAGAATTAACTGAAGAGGGGAAGACTCTCCTCCCTAGAGGAGGCAGCACCCGGAGGCTGTAGCCCAGATCAAAGATTCTGAGGGGAAAGCCTGGCTGCCTGCCTTCACTTCTTCAATCTACTCTGTTGCTGCTGCTGGTATTGCTCATTGCTGACATCAGAACCCAGATTCTTAGGTTTTTCAGTGTAGATTGAAAACCAATGGCTCTCCAGAAATCTGCCAGGTCTTCAGCATCAAATTGGGATGTTGAGATACCCAGCCCCATGGACGAAGCAGATATTGGAGTCTCAGTCTCTGCAGTGTGCATGTAGCCATTGATCAAATCACACCGTGTATAACAATTAAATGACTCTCCTTTGTAATATGCATTCTATTGTTCCTATCCATCTAGTGAACTCTGATATGGAGTATAACAGGTAACTCTCAGATGATGGCTGAAGGTTGTGAATAACTTCCCTCTTCACTCTGATCAGTCTGGGAAATGATGGCTATAGAGATGTGGCCTTCTCTAGACAGCACGTTCCATGTGGGTGTCAGCAAGCAGCTGCTTGTGACAAAGTGCTTGTAGCACAACACAAACCGCACTTCCCTGTGTCTGTGCAGACTTGAATGTCACCCTCTTTCAGAGCCTAGAGATCTCATCCTGTCTTTTATTCTGTGTTTACCATCACCTCCCACTGATAGGTGATTCTGGAAGTTTCATTTCCAGCACAGACATCTCCCTCAATCTCCACATCCAGATGTTGCCCTTGGAGACCCCACCGATATCTCTGATTTGATATTCCTGAGGCAAGTTCAGTTTAAGGCACTGCATTTACTCAACATCTTCTCCTCTCAGGATGTGGGTATGAGGGGTGACTGCTAAAAGGCATAGGGTCTCCTTAAGAGGTAAAGAAAATGTTTGGGATGCATGGCTTTGTACCAATGGTTTGCAAAATGAAAATGGCAGCCCAACATTTTGAATATTCTAAAAGCTCCCAAATGGCACAACTTAGAAAAACAGATGTGAGTGTATTTGTGTGTGTGTTGGGGGATGGTGAAATATGTCTCATTTGAATAAAGAAACAATCAAGCCCATCATCAGCCTCCATTCTTACATCAATGTCTCCTCTTAAGAGGAGAGGTGGCACCACTCAGAACTCACCCTTGTAGGAATCTTTGGGCTGTAGTGATATATTGTGTACCCTAATAAAATTTGCCTAAAGATCAGAAAACAGAACAAACTACTAGATTAAACATAGAGGCCAGGCAGTGGTGGCACATACCTTTAATCCTAGCACTTGGGAGGCAGAGATCCATCTGAATCTCTGTGAGTTCAAAGCCACTGGACTACATGAGATTGACTCAGTCTAGGTGAGACACAAAGCCAGGCTAGGTGGTCCCCACTTTTAATCCCAGTATTTGGAAGTCACATGCCTTTAATCCCAGCATTAGGAAGGTTGAAACAGGAAGTGATATGATGGGCAGAGAAAGGTGTATAAGGCATGGGGGAGACAGGAATTAGAGACTTTCTGCTAGAGGCTTTTTCAGACTGAGGAGTTGGTGAGGTAAGAGGTGGTGGCTGTGGCTTATTCCTTTGTCTCTCTGATCTTTCAGCATTTACTCCAATATGAGGCTCTGGGTTTTTATTAAAAGACCATTTTAGCAATTTGTGTTACATTGGGCAGGCTCTAAATCTAGTGTTTTCTTATACTCCTAGGGAACCCAGTTCTTCAGCTGATAACTGGCAAGTGTAGCAACACTAACCGCTGACAATGGGACACGGATTGTGAACGTGACTGTCAGCTGTGCTTCCTTGAGTAGGCGAACCTTAACGTTAAACATGCTCCTTTTCCTTCCCACCCTGTCTGTTCTATCAGGTTACCCACTCTTCAGACACCGTTCCGGCAGAATTTCTGTCTCTCCCTCAGAACCATGGCTCTTGAGGTCTAACCTGGGGAGCTCACCAGATCCTCAATGGGTGTTCAGGATCATCTTGACGTGCTTTTCTCTGCCTCTGTAATTTTACAAAATGAAGATAGTTTTATTAAAAAACAAAATTTTCGGGCTGGAGAGATGGCTCAGAGGTTAAGAGCACTGACTGCTCTTCCAGAGGTCCTGAGTTCAATTCCCAGCAACCACATGGTGGCTCACAACCATCTGTAATGAGATCTGGTGCCCTCTTCTGACCTGCAGACATACATGCAGGCAGAACACTGTATACATAATAAATAAATTAAAAAAAAAATTTTCCCACTGGCCTCCTTTCCTTTGAGCCCTGAACTCCCCCACTCCTCCTCCATTCCTCCCCCACTCCTCCTCCTCCTCCTCCCCTCCTTTGATCCTCTTCTAATCCTGTCTTAATTGCTGCTCAAGTGACCTACAATTCCAACTGGATCACGTTTGTTTCTTGGTTGAAACTTGCAGTGATCAGCATCATCTATGGATTTGAGCAAGCGTTAAGTCTTTTAGGGCAGAGTGTCCACATGACCTCTGCCCTGATCTTGATGGCACCTGTCCTCCATCCTGCCCACTGTCACTCCTCTCACTCTATGCAACACAGACACTGCGGTGATGGTAATTTACGAGATATCTTTCTAACAATTTATTTTGTAATCTGTCTTTAGGCCACACTTAAGCCCCTGGAGGCCTGGGACCAGGCTTAATGTCATATCAATAGGCTAGAAGTGTGCCTTATTAAAAAAATCAAATCTCAAAATTCTTAGACATGACACTTCAGTTCTAGAAGCTTAACCCTTTCAAGGCAGCCTTCAGGATCTAGTATGTAGATTGGTGTACGGACAATGCCTGAACCATGACCTCTAGTCAATTCACTTTCCTCTTCTCTTGCATTTATAAGCTTTTACTTAAAGAAGAGACATGCCATTGTGTTGTAGTGGGACAGGGGGACAGGGGGACATTTCCTCTGGCTTTCTGTCTCTTCAGAAACTTGCTGGCCACCAGGCGGTGAGCATGTTGGCCTTTTAGCATGTTGTACCGCTCCCTTGTCATAGGCCCAGAGCACCAGGCCTAGGAGGCAATGGCTGAAACCTTTAAAAAGAAGAGCCTAAATAAAAATTCCCTTGTAAAGAGAGTTGGTTATTTCTGGTATTTTGTTATGGTGACAAAAAGTTGACTAACAAACACACGGAGAGAAAAAAAGGACATACAGTAGATGAGATTCTTCCCAAACCTAACTATGCTGAAGGACCATGGTAAGGCAGCTACTCTAAACTGATAATAATTTGGCAGCCACGTGAAAATCTGAGTTACTTGTGGCATCTCCGAGTTTAAATTATCTTCAGTCACTTGGGATTCACTACATTTGTTGTTTTTATTTGACTTCTCAAAATGAGTCATTAAGTGAAATTGCCTTTGGACAAACACAGAATTCAAACAAGGTTTAATAATCATACAAAATCAAGACAAAAACAACATAGAGATAAAAAACTGTGCCTAATGACAATTTCTGTCAGGGAAGATGGAGTTTAATAAGGAGAATGTATCCCTGATACTCAGTTATTATGAAGTTGGTCGGATAGTTTCTGTATACTGTAATGGTTTGAATGTATCCCACAGGCTAACGTTTGGATTACTTAATTCCCATCTTGTGCCATTCTTTAAATGCTATTGAGCCTTTAGAGATGGAACCTGACTAGAAGAAGTAGGTAACTGTGGGTGACCCTTTGAAGTTATACTGATACTTGAGCCTGAACTGTTCTCTCTGTTTCCTGGTCTCAAAAGATGAACAGCAACCTACACAACCCTGCTGCCTGGACAGGACTGTGCCTGCAACCATGATGTATTAGTGAGGTTCTGTCAGGTTCTGTACTAGAACTTAAAGTTGAATCTCTCTCTCTCTCTCTCTCTCTCTCTCTCTCTCTCTCTCTCTCTCTCTCTCTGTCTCTCTCTCTCTGTCTGTCTCTCTCTCTCTCTCTCTCTGTTGAGAAAGAGAGAGACAGAGACAGAGAGAGAGACAGAGAGAGAGAGAGAGTTTAGAATGACTGACAAGATGTGGTCCAGCTAATCCAACAATGGCTGCCTATGAACTGAAGGTCCAAGAATCCAATAATTGTTCAGTCCACGAGGCTGGATGTCTCAGCTTGTCTTCAGTATATGCCAGAATCCTGAAGAAGTAGGCTCTAATGCCAGAGAAGGAATGGACTAACTAGCGAGAGCAAGCAGGCAAATAGAGCAAAGCCTCCTCCTCCCATGCCCTTTATAGAGACTTTCAGAAGAAGGCCTGGCTCAGATTAAAGGTGGATCTTCCCACCTCAAAGATCTGGATTAGAAGTGAGTCTTTTCACTTCAAATGATTTAATGAAGAAAAAAATTCCTCACACATGTGTCTAGTCGTTCAGGTTTTAGTTAATTCCAGATGTAGCCAACCTGGCAACCAACAATAGCCATCACACATGCCTTCCCTGTCATGATGGGCTGAAATCTCCCTGAAGTCATGAGCCAAAACACACCTTCCCACTTCCCATTGCTTTGGTCAGGTATTTTGGTCACAGAGACATAGAAAGAACTAATACAGTCCCTCGTGGAATCGGTTAGTTTTGCTGCTGTCATAAACATCATGACCAAAGGCAATCTGAGGAAGAAAGGGTTTATTCTGTTCTAGGCTCTGTGGCAATAAGAGCATCATGGCAGGGAGGGATGTCAGCAAGAGTCAGGAGTGGGCAGCTGAGAGATCACATCTTTAATCACAAGCAGAAAGCAGTTTCCCTAAAACTGGAAGTGACACAAGGCTTTAAACCTCAAAGTCCACTCCAGTGACATACTTCCTCCAGTACGATGCCAGGTCCCAAAAGTTCCATGACCTCCCCAAACAGCACCATCAGCTGGGGACCAAGTGTTCAAATCCATGAGCCCCTGGGGATCATTTCTCTTTCAAAACATCACTCTCATGTAATGTCCTCAGTAGGCCTGATGTTTCTTAATGTATTTTGCCGAAATCAAGATTTTGTGTGGGATGAAAAAACACAAAAACATAGCTGGGCGTTGGTGGCGCACGCCTTTAATCCCAGCACTCGTGAGGCAGAGCCAGGCAGATCTCTGTGAGTTCAAGGCCAGCCTGGACTACCAAGTGAGTTCCAGGAAAGGCGCAAAGCTACACAGAGAAACCAAAAATCAAAAAAACCAAAAAAAAAAAAAAACCACAAAAACAGCAACAAAAAAATCCTTTTGAAGGCTGTGAATCTTTTACCAATTTACTGACTGAGTAAAAGGTCCCCAGGTGAAAAAGAGCTGGCTGCTATCACACTCCACATCTTTTATTGTAAGTCATTCTTGATGTCAACAGATCCTCAATAATTTATTCATTCACTCAAAAGATATTGATTTTGAGTACTCTCCTACTATGTGCCAAATAATACCTATGTATTAAAAATGAAAATGCCTGGGGCTGGGGGACTGGGGAAGTAGCTCAAGGGGAAGAGTGCTTCTCTGGGATCCACAAAGCCAGGGCTTGATCCCGAATGCCACATCAAACAAAGTGTGATGATGTACAACTGTGAACTCAGAAGATAGGGGTAGAGGAAGCTCAGAGAATAAGAGCTACAGAGGGAGCCTGAGGCCAGCCCGAACTACAGGAGACCCTGTCTCAAGAAAACAGAAAAGAAGGAAAGAAAAATAAAGGGAAGGAAAGAATAGAAAGGAGAAGAGAAAGGAGAGGAAAGTGTGAAGAAATGGACAGAGAAACCCCTTTGCTCAGATCCCAGCCTGGTGCCTGAGGCCTTCTGTGTCCTCCCAACAGCTGGGGTCTGCTTGACTCCTTCCCCTCTGTGGCTGCACCGTCACAGCTAGGCAAATAGCTGCTCTTCTCAAGAATCCTGCCTGGTTCCACCTTACGCTGGAGAAAATGTAAGGCGTTGGGACAAGTTTTTCAGAGTAGCAGATAGGCACTTAGCCACTGCTTCTTTAACTCCTCTTTGCCTCCAGAAAGTAGGTCCTTGTCTTCCTCCCCTTACAGAACTGCCAGCCTTCATCCCTGTGCCCACCAGCTCCCGGCTCACCCAGGCATCACTCAGTCCCGGATCCAACTCAGCCCAGCCAGTGGTCTTGCCATCAGCCTTCTTTACAGGTTCTTTGCCACTACTCATTCACTCTCTGCCCATCTTGTCCTGCTCCTGGCTTCTGCATGGCCAAGCCACCTTCCTGCTGAATAACTTCTGACCTTGTATATCTGTCTCCTAGACCTTCCCAGGTAAGCTCTCCATCTCTCTAGTTGGAGGGTATGCAAGCCAGATCATTCTGGTATTGCCAAGAATATAAAGAGTACCTCAGGCTGGGCGTTGGTGGCGCACACCTTTAATCCCAGCACTTGGGAGGCAGAGGCAGGCAGATCTCTGTGAGTTTGAGGCCAGCCTGGGCTACCAAGTGAGCTCCAGGAAAGGCGCAAAGCTACACAGAGAAACCCTGTCTCGAAAAACCAATAAATAAATAAATAAAATAAATAAAAAAATAAAGAGTACTGCAGGCTGCTCCAGGAGGACATAGAGTCATGCATGTTGAGGGCCATGCTAGGTCTGTCGATAGGTGACTATTTCTTCACCTCAGCAGGGATGTGAGGTGTTCAATCTTTCTTTCCTGGTCTTCTCTGACTGCCCCCAAGTGCCACAGCTCTTATGCTGGTACCTTGTTGCCCCATCAGAGTGACTTAGAGGGAAAAAAATGCACAAGAGACAGAAAGAATGTGCGACAAAGCGAAAGACCACTTGCTTCTCCACAGCGTCCTGACTCTCTCTGCCTGGGCTGCCAGGTGAAGGTTGTGATTAATGAAGAGACGTCAAAGCAAGAATTCTTCTAGCCACGATGAATGGCAATGGATTTCTGTGAGAATTATTCGAGGCTGAATGGGAGGAAAGCCAGAGAAAGAAGACTGTCATGGCTGCAAGCCATGGCTGTGCCACTACTGACTGTCACCCCATCCCACCTGCATCTCTCAGCACCCACACCCTCCAGCCCTCCAGTGGAGCCGCAAGCCACCTCCCCTGTTATAAATAGCAGCACAGATGTTGACAGCAAAATGCTCCCTTAATTACCATACAAACTGCTCTACTTGAGTGAACCGCTTAAAGCAGCCTCCAAAGGAAGTTCACTCAAGCAATTCCGCAGATTACAGCTAATGAACAATATTTCCTCGCACCTATTTAGTGCTCATTAAAATGTAAAAGCCTTTCACTTCAAACAGACGCACAATAAATAATTCTGCTCTCCCTTTCTGTCTCAGAGCAGCTTGGGTAGGAAGAGGAAAGAGAGGGCTCTGGGGGAGCAGGGCTGGGCTGGGAGTCAGGGAAGACAACCTGGCAGAGAAGGGAAATAGAGCAAGGAGGGTCCGTAAATAGCTGGGGGCTCAGTAGGATCCCCCAAACCCACCTCTTGCCTGGCACAATGGGTTTGGAATTCAACAGAGAGAGTCTGTGCCCAGACACAGACAGCCCACCTCTAGGGCAGGCAGCCAGTCATGAGTGAGGGGGATCAGCAGAGAAAAGCTACCTGAGCAACACCCCATCACCCGGAAGCAGGTTGGGGTGGACTCAAGATGGATTGGGAGTAGGAAACCTAATAAGATACTACATGTTCTTAGGGATGTCCCATGTTTATTTCTATTATCTATCTATCTATCTATCTATCTATCTATCTACCTATCTATCTATTTATAGGTTTTGTTTATCTTTATTTACTTGTTTGTTTGTTTATAGGTTGGAAGTTAGAAGATGACTATCCAAAGACTCTACTTTTAGTGATCATTTCTAAGTTTGAGATGTACATCAGGTAACCCTTGAGTTGTTACTTGCTGCA
>CABHPQ010136529.1:0-27756 GCA_902168405.1 Peromyscus aztecus
TCTAACTGAAAGCCCTCCTCTCTTGCTCTGCACACAATCAATTGGCTGATAGTTTAGGACCACCTTTTTTCCGGGAAGTAGATGCTTTGAAGGCATCCTTGTCAAAGGTGCGATCATTCATGTGCTGTCTCTGTTACCTTGAGAAGTCTGGATTTTAGGTCTGCCATCTCGTGACCACTGCCATAAATACTGTCATTTCCTGTTCCTGTCAGCCCTGTTCCACCCAAGTAGCTTCAAGTCTAAAGTCTATATTATTAAAAAATACCAAAAGGTACTTAATTTGTAAAAAGAAAAGGACATTGTCATAGAAGAGATTCACTTTGAATCTAATTCTAATTCTGTTTCTGCCAAGATTTCTTCTTTTGATAAAAAATATAGATTCAAAAGATCACTTATCAATTACCAATTTATTAATATCAGATTGGGCCTGCTGAAAAACCAAAGGTAATAAACTTCAGTTGGTTTTTTTAAATGCTTTTATTGACTATTTTAGAAGGAGGTTACTTACTGGATACAAAGTTATTCAACATTTATGTGCTTGCCATGGAGTTGGTAATGAACATCCATAATAAAACTGATTATAAATCCTATACAAGAACAGCAAGGGGGTGGGCTTGGCTGAAAATTAGCTATGGGCCAAATGACTGAGATTACACACATACACTCAAGCACTGTGAGAGAAAGAAGCAAGGCTGTGTTTATCATCGCTCAGAACAAACTGGAGGAACTGCTAAGGTGCCATCAGAAAACAAGGAGTCCATCCAATGCCCACTCACTCCCATCTGCTGTGTGCGTCAACAGGAGAGAAAACGAAAGCACACGATGGTTTTCTGGTGAGATTTTGGCAACATAGTGTGGCCTTAATCCAAACAGTGGAACAGGAGTTTATTTGACGGCTGTGAATGGATTTCTGAGTCCAAATTCCAAAAGCATTGACCTGTGCCATATACCTTAAGTCTTGAGATGCTAAGCAACTGATAAAGAGACATCAGTGACAAAGAGCTGCAAAGGTCAGCCAGTCAACCCAGAAATAACAGGAAGTTCTATCTGTTAGTTACCTGCAACTTCTAGATTCATGACTACTCTCTAAGGGACACTACCAGAGAGCTCTGTGTCAACGAGCAAGAGAATCTCAAATCAGAAAGCCAACACAGAATGAGAATCTGGTAAGTTACCTGAATGTTCCACATCTGGAAAGAATCGGGAGGAGGCAGCCCAAAGCACAGTATAGAAAGCCGTCTCAGATTCACAGTATGGGTGGCCCTGTGGCCATGGAGGTGAAATTTCCATCCTGGGAGGTGTGAGCACTACAAGTGGGAACACTTCTGATGTGAAATTCTAAAGTCTGATCTGGATTGAACACCCTCTTCTGGGGTGGCTCTTTCCTGACCATATGAGCATTACTAACCAGACGGATGGCCAGAGTCAGGGGCTTTGATTCCTTCAATTCATTCAGTGTATATTCACCAAGGGCTCCTGGGTGCCAGGTCCTGGAATGATGTGTAAATGAGAGAGATACCATCCCTGATTCATTGGAATTCATCGTGTTGCCAACCTCAGAGACCCTCCACACCGTCCTGAGGCAGCTGTGATGGCAGAAAATACCAAGAACAGCCTTTTCTTATGAAGAACAGAAGCAGGCTGTCACGGAAGATCAGATACCTGTGCATCCTACTTTTAATCCCCTGGCTGTGCATAAGAACCCGCATGGCATTCCACTAACAGGTGTCATATGCTGGAGTAAGCCACAGCATCGTTCCCTTAACAAGCGCTATTGTCTGTATTCTGATGTCTAACACACAGCAGAGACTCAAAAACAGGCAGAAAACTTAGCCTCATATCTGTAACTGATAGGCTGAGTGATAGGAAGTCTTTTTTCTTTTTTCAGGGGTGAGGGGTGAGACAGGGTCTCTACAGAGTCCTGACTGTCCTAGAACTCACTATGTAGACCAGGCTGGCCTCAAACTCACAGAGATCTGACTGCCTCTGCTTCTTGAGCACTGGGATAAAAGGTGTGTGCCACCATGCCTGGGCAGGAAGTTCACTTTTTTTATGGGTTAGAAATAGGTGAATATTGACAATTTCATGTTTCAATCTAATATCTTCCAAAAATAAAAGGAGTATTATAGGCCTCTTTGCTTGTTTAGCTGTTTATACCACACGCCAACAGATTTAAAAAGCTGAGACAATTCACCTCCCATCCCTAGAGGCAATTAACTTAGTGTTCAGTAGAGCCTGTTACACAAATTGGAGGAGTGGGGAGGGGACTAGGAGCCCACAGAAGTGACAGAACTCAGCCCATTATAGAAGGCCCTAGACCTGGAAAACCACTTAGTGAGAAAACATCCTGGAGACCAGACTCCAACCTGACACGACACTGATTCCCATTCCCTGTGATGTGATCTGTTTACTGATTGCTTTGAGACCAAATCATCCATCTCCCTGGACAGCCCTAAGGCTGCCCAGCTCACGGACAGGGCCTCTGCTTAGATCTGAACTTCAAGTCACAAGACATAAGGCAGGAGGCAAGGAAGAATCAGACTGCACAACTTTTAAGTGGTCTTTCCAAAGTCCCACTGAAGAAAGGCCCAATAAGAACACAGCCTTAAAGATGAGTGCATGCCTACAGGTGGCATCACAAAAGGACAATCTAATACTGTCAATCCGTAGCCTACTGTCTTCCATATTCAGAGACAATTTGCTAATCACAGGATACCATTCATATGCTAGGAGACATAAGCAATGGATGAGGCTTATAAATATTCTAGCAAGTAAAAATGAAAGAATGTGAAAACGAAAGTAATAAAAATAGACAAATAATGGTTGGTTGTTGGGTAGAGGCTAAGTAGTCACTGATAATTCTCATTGTGGTTTCTGTACAAATAGGCAAGGCACAACAGAGCCCACTGATCTAGTCCTTTCAAGCTAGCCTTTAACAGATTTGCACTGTCACGGTAAAGGTGAATGTTGTAAGGCTGTGGAGATTGAACGGAATCCTCGAGATCTTACTGCTTTTAAAGGAACTGGAATTTGAATCCAGGTCTGACTCAGAGTCTGAACTCCCGGACTGTTCTCCAAATGCTTGGGTGTAGTAAGAAAGAAATGTCCCTTTGGTCTAGGAGGACAGAGCAAGCTTTGCAGAGGATGACAATGATGCCTGAAGTGTGAAGGCAGGAAGGACCGGAAGGACTGCAGAGGAAAAGGGAGCCAGGGGGACTTCCAGATGGTTTGTCTGAGGACCAGCTAAGGGGAATCTAACATTCAAATCGTGGCTCTCCTGCTTATTTACATATTTTTAAGATGCATCGCTTTCAGGAAGTTGGAAGATCATCAGCAAAGGGAAAGTGTGGTCAAACTAAGTTATGTAGAAGTGTCCACTCAAAGACTGGCGATTAAACATATACACACACGTGTGTGTGCGCACACACAAGTAATAGGCGTTGGGAGTAAGATTGCTAACATCTTTTCTGGAGAAGAAAAACCTTCTGTTCTGAAGTCTTGCAATTGTTTTTCCTCCTTTTTGTTCCTAATATGCTCTTTTCTTAAGTGGTGTTAATGATAGTTAATATTTGAAGAGTCATATTTAATTTAATAGCATCATTATATTGTCAAGCATATGTTGCTTGCAAAAACACTATTCCGTGTATTGGTCCACACTATCCAAAGTCTAGAAACCACTCATTCCATTGTTGAATAGTACTATAATTAGGGTGTATCTGAGAAAACGTGCTTGGTCCTTCTCTATCCTGCACAGATGGAGGCCCATGTTTCTCTTCAAAAACTGTTTGGCATTTACTGAAATATTGTTGAGAATGTCAAGTTGGCTTACTTAAAAATGGTTTTGACTTAACGATTATTCCTATGATAATGGCTGTTTTCAGACATGATATCTTTAGGATAGGTAGACTACCTCTTGATTCCACAAATAGCCTATATTAAGCTTGAGCATCAGGTCCCCTCTGGGTCTCTCGGTAATCAGAGAAGGAAGGACAAGCTGAGCTGGTTAATGTCAACTGTTGGAGAAACTAAACCTGAAGATGGTTGGAAGGTCCAGTGTGAAATACAATGGCTGCTCTTTCAGACTTCATTCTTCCTTTTGGAAGAACTGGGCTCTTAACACAATGCAATATGTAAATTGCTGGAACTTGTGAACAAGGGAAGGATTGTTGCCACGGAAGACTCAGAACACAGCTGTCACCTCCTTACCTCTCCACTGGAGTGAGTTCTTGGGACACCTTTCCAAGAGTACCCTAGGATTTCAACCAGTTCTCAAGGATGCAATCACAGATAGGTAAGAACAAAGTCAGCCATGTTAGCTGCGGAGCATTACTCAACACTGTTGAATGGCTGCCCCATTCTATCTCTGAAGGTTTTTCTCTAGCAAAAGAAGGTCATCTTGAACAAGCCCAAGAGAGAAAATTCTAGCAAATGACACACTGTGTAACTCAACATATGTTTTCATTCATTTCCTGGGAATGAAGCTGGAACTGATTCTCACTAGCTTAGCAATCAAGGTGAGAATTAGAGGGGCACGGAGAGATCAAGGCTGAGAGCTGGTGAATGAGCATTAGGAAGGAGGTAATAAAGAAAGTTACTCCAGTAGCAGAAAATCATAAACCTTCCTTGGAAATCCCTACATTTATATAATAACTTTGTTACAAACTCCAGGTTTAATGGAAAAGAAGTGATATTTGACTTTTCTGAAAAACAAAAAACCTAGTTTATCAAATACAGGTCAAATTAGATATGGCCTGGTATTCCCTTTATTGGGAACACACTAGGAATAATAGTCACACCAAAAGGAAATGGAATATCCATGAGCTGGAGACCATACTAGTGATTTACCCTAGTGATGCTATTACCCATAGGGTCTATTTCTCTGTTGTGCTGGAACTGGCTGTTACCAGCTAGTGAGAACCTTCCTTCCCATTCCAGAGGAAGAGCTGTCCCTGGCTATAGTAGTTACATTTCTATTACAGAATTGGAGATCACTACCAAGCAGAGCTTGTTTCTCCACTGATTTGATTCACAGAAGCTGATTGGTACATTCCAAGTTAGCTGAACAGTATTACCCAGAATTCTGAACACCTGTAGTTCCTGCACTAGGAATCTCACAGCCAAAATATATCAGCACTAGGTGCTGAGCGCTCTGATTGTATTAGCTAATTCAATCTGCATAGGAACCCACTGAGGAAGGTATTATTTTTGTCCCATTTGACAAATAAGAAAAAACAAAATAAAACCGAGAAGTGTGTCAACTTGGCCAAGTTAAAAATGTCTAAATTGTGAAGGAACAATTTGAGCCTATACAGTCTGGAGTTATTTTTCTTAAGACTTTTAAAATATTTTTTTAAAGTATGTGTCCTTGGATGCAGGGGCCCTCAGAGGTCAAAAGATGGAGTTGGATGTTCTAGAGCTGGAGTTACAGCTCTAGAACATTGTATGTTACCTAATGTTGATTCTGGGAATTAAACTTGGGTCCTCTGCCATGTCAATACAGGCTCTTAACTGCTGAGCCATTTCTCCAACCCAGTCTGAAGTTTTCTAAGTCCTCAAAATAAAACAAGTAAGTTGTAGTTGTTTTGAGTTGTGATACCCCTTCCTCAAACAGGAAAAACACAACATGTTCATGTCAAACCCAGAACAGAATTGGCTGGATCTCAACAGGAGGCTCATCCCTCAGTCACAATGCTACTGTCATTGGAGAGAGCCCAGCACAGCTCTCTACTGGCACATGGATGATTATTACTGGGGTTTCCCAGGGAATCAAGCCAATACAAAAGCTTCTAGTCAAATTTCTTGAAAATAGTGGTCAGACTATGATTAGACTCAGCAGGCACAGCCTACCATAAAACATTCCCAAATGGACCATGATGTCTCAGTCCCAATGGGAAGACAGTGAGAAATCTGAACCTCCAATCTGTTCTCTCGTTAGTATGAAGGAAAAGGCATCTAAAAAGTAGGACACAGAGGTTCAATAAAATGTCACCTGAATTAGATGTGTAGGTTGGACCAGTCACTTGATTTTAGACATCCTAGCTGTTAGGTCTATACAATTAAAAAACGCTATCTAATACTAAGTCTACTGATAAGGTCACATGAGATGGCATCTGTCAAAGTGCAGGATCCTAGAACAATTCGCTGACATTACTCTCTGTATCCATGCCTACAAAACCATGTCTTCTAAAATCCAAGTAGGAATACTGTGTGTATATGATGAATCTCAAATAGTGTCTGGTATAAACAAGCTTTGTGGCAGACACGGCTTCTACCATTTAAACTAAACTTACCAAGCCAATGATAAATCAACAGATCAAATGGTTGATAGAAATTCCAACTAGGAATCTATGGAACAAAAAACAATGGATATTTCCAAATAGATTTAAAGTATGGTCAACTGGGTCCATGCCTCAAGATGTCTCATGATGCATATGCAAGTATTCCAAGACATGGGGGAAAGCACAAGACCCAAACCATTTCAGGCCCCATACTTTTTGGATAAAGGATACCCAACTTGTACTCACCCTCTTATGGGGTATTACATGAGAGAGAGGAGATAAATCAGTTAGCACGGTAAGTTTCACTTATAGCAAGAACTTGTTTCCTGTTATAAATGTAAACTTAATGATTCTAACCACTGTTAGATGTCACGAAGCAGGGGGCATTGCCTTAACACACGCGTGTTGTGAGGCCCGCGGGCCTCTTCCTCCTGGTCAAGGGAAGCGCTAATCTTGTCTCTTTTCATACAACACTATACCCATTATTAGTGTAGTTCATAAATGTATTAGACAAAAGACAGATGCATTGAAATCACCAACCTTTAGAGACCAGGAGGAAAAAAATTACCTTAAAGAGGGGTCAGATTGTTTTTTAATAACAGTATTCTTAAATTATTCTCCTCTACAAGTTGATTCATCCCCAGTGTTGGCACAGCATCAAAATTTCACCTCCATATACAAAGCAAATGTCAGCAAGAGAAGGAAAATTAACTTGTCTGATGAATGGAGGGGAGCGGAGAACTGCTTCATACAACTGGTGGGATGCCCAGGACAGTGTTTCCAGTCAAAACTTGGACCTCCTCTCTTCATTTCTGAGCAGGACTCCTTTGAATACTTAAGCCTATTCTTCAAATGAGTCATCACAGCCAAAAACTACATTCTGGAAAGGGTGGAAGAACTGGCAAAATGTTATCAAGAATATGAGGTTAATTTGCTTTAGAGAAAAAAAATACACATGGATATAATATTTACTCATTTTTTACCTAAGGACTTTTAAAATCTCTCAACATAACAGAAAAACTATCAACAGTGGATGTAGGTGTCTAATGTCTCTGTTCTGTTAAAGAAATCTGAATTTCTTCAGCCTTTCTATCATAAACAACACAATTTGAGCTGGGACCATTCTCAGCTCAATGAAAATAATTTGGACTGTACATTAAAGAGTACCAATTAAGTGCCTGTAACAGCAAAGTAAATATTGTAACATGGCAGCCATGGTCTTCAGGTCATTCCCTTTTTAGACAAAGGTGGGAAGGTAGCAGGTGACACTTCCGTTTTCCTGATATGAAGACAAAAATTATTCTCACATTCATTCTTTTTAAATGACTTACAAACAAGATACTCACCATTTTATCGATTAGTTATTCCTTTCTCATCTTAGCCCTTTGCTCCAAGATCCGTCTACACCTCATTTATTTATTTCCCCGTGAAAACTGCTTATAACTCCCTTACTCCAAGTTTGAAATACTGCCCTGTCTGTGAATATAGAAGCCTAGAAGTCGTCTCAGTAATTGGTGCTTTTAGCTGCCCACTTAATCTTGCTTAAATTGCCAGCATGCACGAAGGGGAATGATGGAGAGGCCCAGGTTAAGAAACCACCCGATTGCAAACACAGGGGATGAGGTTCATAAAGAACCCCGATGATGTTCCAAATCATGGGAATGAACAAGTCACAGATGAAGAGCACTCACTAGCTGGAAGCAAGGTGACAGCCAGCTGTGGTAGTTAAGACATTATTGCTTCTGTAAAGGCTGAACTCAAGTACAAAGTAGACATGTAATCTCCAACTCCCCAAACACCCCAATTTGGCCACTAAAGATGCTGTTTTACATTTCCAAACATTTTCCCCTGTCACTACTTTTTATACTTCAGTTCTCAGGTTGTAAGTATTTGTTACTTGCAAAGCAGCCCCCTTTGAACACTGAATCATGGAGGCATTTGTAACTAACTGCCAAGGGGGCCTGCCAAACAAAAACTCCCTGCTGGTGACATGACCACCTAGTGACCTCTAAAAATGTTGTAACAATGTGAAAAATAGCTCCCTCTTGTAGGAAACGGCAATTTTTTAAATTAAACGTACATCGAATGTTCACTTATATACAGATAAATGGTGTTCAGAGTCACCTTCTCTGTTTCCAATTTCAATCTTTTGAAACCCAGCCCAAACCTAAATAAATAAACGTTGATACTAAGAAGAAACTAAGAACTCAAGAGCCTTGCGATTTCGCAAACAGCTTTTTTCCATTTTCGAAAATCTAAACTCCGGGCCAGACAGTGAACAGGTAATGAGAAAGAACAGGCTTGGCAGTCCCTCTGTGGGTCTGAGCTGAAAACACGTCAGGCAGCAGTAAGTGGCTTTAATTTGGCAGGCTTAATGTCTTTAAAAGTTTGCAGCTTGCTTGAGAAAAAAATTTAAAAACAGTTATAACATTTACAAATTGAAATACAAACACTAAGCTAAAAAGCCACCCTGGTGACATCTCATCACCCTGTGACTTTTAAATATCGTCTTCAATTGCACCTTCCTCTGCACTCCCATGACAGGACACAGTCATGATTATTAACGCTGGGCAGTGGGAAGCCACCTGACGCTGTGGCATTCTCGGTGACTAACAATGGTACATTGTTTACGCCAGTGAAATCAAGACATCCAAGACTAGTCTTCCCTTAAAAGGTGAGATGTGTGCCCAATGAGACAGGGGAAATGGGAAACTGCATATGACAGTGAGCAATTTCCAAGGCATTGGGGTGCTGTCTTCCCAATTAGTTTATCTCTCTAAGTTCCAAAATTAGAAGTCTCAGAGCAACAGAGGTATGGCATGTCAAGGCTGTTCGACAATCATTGGTCTGTAGTTCACTCTGTCGTCTTTGGATGAATTATTTGCAAACACTTGCCCAGGCCATAAAAATTCAAATTGCTTCTGAAACAATGTGACATCAGCCACTGTTGATTTTAAGCACCTAAGATGCCCTGCCTCCCCTCCCCTTACCAAAGCAAGGCGAACACCCTAGAGTTCCCTCCCTCAAAGAGAAAGAAAGGGAATTTATGTTCCTCTAACTCTGATTTTAAAAATAATAAGATGAAAAAACCACATGCTTATATTAAAACATGCTTATCCTTTTCAAACTGTAGCTGTAAAACTTCCTTTATTTCCTGATTACAGTTAACTCACCAAGTTCAATCTGCTTCAGGTGAATCTGCCACACACTGCACTAAAAAAAACGATTCCCCTTGGCACTCAACTGTGAGGCAGTACTCCGAAAAGAATAGCAAATCACGCATGCTCACATGTAGGCATGGGAAATTCCTACCAATTCACCGCCTTATTTTGTGACATAGTACCCAACCTTGAATTGGCCATTTTTAACATGTGTTTTCTTCCAGGATGAGGGGATTGCCTCATTACGGGGCACACTGCAATGTTGGATTTTTTTTAGGGCATAGGAGAAGTAACTGAAGACCTACCCTATAGACGAGTCTATCTCAGTATTTGAAATGGGGAAGTTCTCACTGATAGTCTAATTTGATCAGTAATAAAATCTAAATGTATGTTTTAAGGAATCCAGGAAATGAAATTATGATAAATAAACCCATTTAATCCCAGTGTCTTAGTGTCTCACCCCACAGCAAAGACACTGTCCTAAGACTCACTCAATTAATGTCAAAGTGCTGTATTTTCCTATTTCTGAGTTGAACCTAGTAATACTTACCTCACGGGATTGATGTAGGGAATCAATGAGATAATTTTGTTGTGGAATTTCAATTTGGACCAACTTAGACTCCCTAACAATTAAGCCACACAGCAAAAGCAACTGGTTCACAACACTGACAACTGCCTCAGTTTACCTATCTGTGTAATGCCTCCTTTCCTAGGGACCCAACAGAACATAAATCAAAGCACACTGTGCACAATGCTCTAGAAGAGATGTGAGCCCTGAGCTGATGTCCTTCTGTGTCTCTGATGCCTGTCCCTACGCAGGACAACCTTACTACACATTTGCAGCAGAACAAGGGTAGGTCCTACCACAGTTCTGAAATCATGCAGGCTTCAAGTCCTGCACAGGACAAAGGCTGGCCATTGTCCCCCCCACCCCCGCCACTTGCTCCAGGAGTAGACCAGCTGGGACATTTTAAGTCTCTTTCATTTAAAAACAAAGATTAAGGTAAAATATGACAAATACGGTAGCTTCTATTCTCCACACAAAAGACTAAACAACAACGAAACAGTAACATTAAAATTTCCTAAAGTGTGGCAGAGACTGGTTTTTCCTTAGCTTGTAATGTAATCAAGACAGAAAAGTGAGGTTTGGGAAAAATCTAGTCTATTAGTGAATCTAGTAGTTAATTTCACAGCTGCACACCCCTGAAGTTTATGTTTTTAATTATTGGAATGACTGGCACTTTTTTAAGTTTTACAGTTGATTCTGAGGAGCAGTGCACTTAAATTTACACGAAGTCTATTTTTACTCTTAGCAAAAAATAGTAATTAAGACATGTTTTGGCTTTAATGAGGTCTTCCTTCTCCTTCTGAAGTTGTAGCATGCTGGCTGAAAGTTCTTTCAAAATAAACTCCAGCAGAGTGACTTTTTAGAATACAATCTTTGCCATCAAGGCTTAGCCTTTGACCAGCACCCTTCCGTGACAGGAACCCCACACCAAACAGTAGTCCAGGGTCAAGATTATCACATGAAAACAGAGCACAGGTTCAACCCCATCTTCTAATAGGAGCACAAGGCAAATGTCAGCCCTGACACAGGAACAAGCTGACATGGGAGAGCCATAGCATCCAAGGGAAATTAATGTGCTTCCTACTGCCCAGGGTCAAGGAGCAGGCTGGGCTCTCCAGAAACACATTGCGAAGCTGTTTTATCTTCTCACCACCATCCATTTGTTGTCCATAAGGAAGCAAGGCTCTCACTGAGGCTGTGAAAATTTGATTAGGGGCACTTTATAGACCTGACTCAGTGTTCTTAATAAGAGTTACATTGATCAACTTGGTATCTCCTGGACAGAGGAATGGAAATACTCTTTGACTTTAGTTCAGAAATCTGAAAACAGGATAAGCAAGTGTTGGATAGCCCAATGGCTACACAACCAGACACACGCCTATGAAAGTTTTTTCATACACACTTTGGAAAGAAAGGTAGATGAAATATGATGGTTGACCATGACTAGACCATAATGGTAAACAATTGGAAGAATGCCCTGAGAACATCACTAGTAAATGTGCACTTACAGTCAAATTCAGCTGTTTCCAGGCTGTCCTGTGTGGTTTATATGGAAGTAGTAGGGCACACACAAGTAAATACCGTAAAAAAAAAATCTCAGATAAATAATGCTATAATTATGCATACAAAGCGAGTTAATCAAAGAATGGACCACAGAACATGGTAGTGATTTAGGAGTACCAGGATTTGGTTCTAGAATAAGAGTGCCTAAAGAGTGTGAATTAAACCACACAAAACACACAGGACAGCCTGGACAACACTGGCTGAGAAGGCAGGGAGATAGACACTGTGTGGAGCAGAGCCTGTGCCAACTTGAGGAGAGATGCTTTAGGAACAGATGAGCTAGTACATTGATACTGATAGCACCAACATCAGTGGCTGCTACTGTCCCTGTCCTTACACGCTGTCCCCTTCACTATCTCTGTTAGTAATACACACCGATGTCAACTAACACTCTCCACAAAGAACCAAGCAATTGAACATCAGGATTTATAAAAAGAGATGCCAGATTCAGGCATCTAGTTAAATGTGATTTGCAGATAGACAGTGGACACTTAGGTTTTTAGTAGAAATATGTCCACTTAACCACTGAGATACCTAAATGGGAAATCTATTCATTGCACACCCGGGTTTTGTTTATCTTAGGCTTCTTACATTGTATTTGGCAGCGACTTTTATGGTCCTTGGGTCTCTGTTGCAACCACATGCAGTTGTAGTGTGAAAGCAGCAATGACATATGGGAACCAATGGGGGTGGTTATGCTCTGATCAACCTTCATGTACAGAAGAGGGCAGAGGATGGTAAAAGTCAGCCCATGGGCCATACAGAAATCTAAAGCTGAGTCTGCCCTGAATGAAACACTAAGATTTCACAGAAGGACGAACAACTTCAAGCATGTTAGATAGCACATTTTATGCCACTAATATAAACAGAATAAGCCTTTGCTATTGACCACACACTATTTTTGAGTTTTCATAATTACTTGTCTCAGAAAAATGCTTTTTACATCATAATGTGCTGATACTATTGCTATTGGGGGAAAAATCAACATTTTACAGGCATGTACATTCCTACAACATTGTACCTACAACAGACATGCATGTAAATGAGACCGTGTTTCTACCTTTAAGGGTCTCACAATGGCTTATGAGGGTCCATTAAAAACAGCATGTGGGGGCTGGAGAGATGGCTCCATCGGTAAAGAGACTGTCACACAAATACTAGCACCCGAGTTTAAGCCCTTCATTTATCTAAAAAGTCAAGCATGCTGGCATATATCTGTAATTGCTAGGACTGAAGACAGGCAGGTCTCTAGGGCTCACTGGCCAGCCAGCCTAGCCTAATTGCAGAGTCCAAGTTCCAGTGAGACTCTATCTTAAAGAACAAGGCTGATGATGTATAATGATGCACAACTCCTAAGGTTGTGCTCTGGCCTGCACAGGCATGTGCACACGCATGCACATATAAACACGTGCAGACCCATGCTTGCTCAATCATACCTATACATGTGTATAGCACACATACATTATATGTATACACATCCATGGTAGCCAACATTTTAAATTAGTTTAGCCAAGTAAATCCATGGTCAAGACTGATTTTAAAAAACACTGAAGGAGTTCAAAGTCATTTAGCTTATAGTTGATAAGGCTTTTAGATCAATTTTGATGATAGATGGTATAAACTTAGGAGTTCACCCACAACAGATGGTATGGACTTAGGATTTAACCCACAACAAAGAGAAGCAAGAAGGCATGGGTAAATATTTAAAGGGCTAAGAGAGAAGAGACCCAGCTAAGTCACACAGTTTTCAGAGTATGTGAATTACCTAACATAGCTGAAGATGGAAGACTCAGAGTCCATGTCCATTCAACTCAGTGGCTCTCTACTGAGGACACACGGAACAGGTCCTCTAGAGCCTGGCCACATGACAATTACAATCTTACTGGGAAGGCAAAGGTAAATGTATAATCAAGAAGACAATCAAGGAAGGGCTTCTAAGAAAACAGCATTATCTGAGATTTGAGCAATGTCTATGATTTATCTAGCAGAAGGTGTGGGAGGCAGATGGGAAATACGGGCAAATACTCAAGCAAAGACAGAACTTGGTGTGGAAAAGGAACAGTGAGAAATTTCCTGTGGCTAGAAAGATAAGGTATCCAAGGGACCCTGAAGAGAGAATAAATTGAGACCACTGTCCCACTGAGTAGGTGCGCAGTGATTTTAGAGAGGTGGGACACGGTTTAACTCCAGTCTCCGTGATGCTGCTTTCATCCAGTTCTCCAAAGCCTTCAAGATCCATCTCAGAGGGGACCGGGGAAAGAATTCCTGCTGTGGAGGAGATTACATCAGAAGATGACATGTGTGCTATGGCTCAGAGGAATTCTGCCACCTACCAACCGGGTAGCTTCAGGCTTTGGGTCTGCCATCTAGAAAGGGTGATAGTCTCATTGCCTCTGCAGAGCTTCTGTGGAGGTGGTGAGGATGGAAATCAAGGATAACTGGGAAGCACATAGGATGTATTTCATAAACAGTACAGACATAGACTTCTGACTTCTTTACATCACGACATTTTCGAACATACAAAGAGAATACATAATCCATCCCCCAAATTTCACAAATGTGCCATGCCTTTGCATCTTTTGTTTCTGAAATGTTTTAAAGTTGAATTTTAGGATATTACTCTATAAAATATAGCAGTTAATGTCTCTAAACATTAAGAACTTTTTCCTATATAATCTATATCAATATAATATATATATCTATATAGTATATATAATCTATATAAATCTATAATTTTTCTATAGAATCTAATCAAATAAAAGCATCATTACTTTAGGCTTTCTTTTTAAAAAAGACACTGCATTCTCATGGTATAGTTTCCTGAAGACAGCTTTAGTCCATTTACTAAGGCGCATTTCAGGCAAGTTTAAGGCTTACGAAGTTCCCCATACACAATCTCAAGGACTACCATTCTTAGAGCCACTTTCCCTGTTTCTCTAGCTCTGCTGAGCCCAGAGTGGGGGCTGGCAATGCTTCCCTTTTCATTTAAAGCAGGGGATACATTGTCTGCATGGTTCCATCGTCAACAGCCTTGCAATGCTCTCCAACTTTAGAAAAACCATTTACTTCTCTGAAGACAGATCATTTTAACTTAAATTGTTTCCACAACAGCCATAACAGATGAGGAGCACATTCATAATTACTGCCCCAACTTATAAGCCACTTATTTTCCTTTTTAAATAAGCCCTACTTCCTGGAAAGCCTAGGGCGCTGTCTCCTTTTAAGAATGGACTTCAGCCATACCTGCTGTAATGTGTTAGGTTCTTTTCTCCGGGACTTTGCACACTGGATACTTGTCCATCACAGTCTCTCACCTCTAGCTGGTGGGGTAGAATGCTAAGCCCTCAGTGAGTGTTTACTAGTGAAGGCACTACCTTGTCATCCTGGACAGACTACAATTTCTTTTTCTTATATGTAAAAGTAGCATTCTTTTTTATATCCTATGTATGACTCCAAGTTAACAGATTCCAAACTAGTAAGATTTCTTGTTTATTTTTTTTTATTTTTAAATTAAATTGTGCATGCAATTTTTAGAAATTACTGGAATGAATCCTTACATGTATCTGGTCAAATTTTTACCAAGGTTTTACCCACACACCAACTCGCATCGAATAAGATGGAACAGCTAAGAACAGAGCGAGGGGCATTCTTTCCCAGCTCTTAAATGAGGAGAGTGTATCTCCATTGTACAGAGCCGAATGTGACTTCAAGCAACAGAACCTGTGCCAGTGAGGCCCGATTTGGGTGAAGTTTCTCTTCCTTTTTTGGCAGGCACAGTGTCAGAGTCAGCTGCCAGATTGTGCGGCCCTTCAACTCCGTGCCAAACTTTGTCAATTTAAGAATGACCGATTAAAGTCATTTTTAGAAAACCAGTTTTCATCCAACTGAAGAAAGTCTTAGCAGTTGTCAGTGTGTTAATGTGCTCCCAAGTTTCCTCATGATCAGAAAAGTGAGTCATGATCTAGTCACCCTGTTCTCTCTCTGCCTCTCTCCTTCTTTCTCCCCACCTCTCCCCCTCTCTCTGTCTCCCAGCTCAACCCCCTTTCCTTTTTTTCTGAATGAAGCTAGAATTCCTAAGTTAGAGATTTCAGACCAGGGCACACATTCATTGACTACAGTATCCTCATAAATCAAATTATGCAAAACACTCAAAATCATCCACATTACCAACTTGGAAAAAAAGAAGACGACTTTTTTTTTTTTCTTCTTAAGACCTAAGAATGATCTGAAATATACTTTTCTTGGTAAATTAAGTTGCCCATCCATCTGCAGCTATTGGTACTTGTTCAAACTGGTGTAATGGTTCTACAAGGGCTGATCCTAAAGGGTCCTGAAATTTGTATTTAATCTAGAGATAAGTGCAGCAATCAATCTTTCGCAGGGTCTGAGAGAGCCATTGTATTCTACCCGCTGACACAGCACATGCAGCTATTGGGATGGCTTTCTGCCTAGGACTCAGAGTGAGCATTTTCAGACAAGCCAAACTGGCAAGGCATTCTGGGTAGAGGGAGCTCGGCATCAGGGAGTGGGCTATTACTGAAGGGTCTTCCTCAAGGTTGAGGAAACAGCTGTCACGGGAGCAATCACTTCCTGCAGACACACTATATGAGTATTCCACACTGCCAGACTGTCTAGAGGCGGGGGCGATGCACCAGAGCGAGAGCCAGAGGACCTCTTTGCCCTCAACTCTAGCACCTCTAATTAGTGTCTGCTCAGGTGAGCTTGGTTTAAGTGCATTTTGATAATGAGACCCCATGTCTGCCTTGGCCTTATCAACCTCGGGGAAAGGATAACAAACAAAAACGGCATCCAACCTTCTGAGGGAATGAAAGTGAGAAGGCACAGGGTTTTAAAAGAGCGGACCTGGTGCCATAGCAATGAAACGCATCTGCTCAGGGGCTCCCAACTCTGGACAGAATTGCGACCCAAGCTCTAGAACAGCAAGCAGACTATGTGAATCTGCGGTCCAGGTGGCCAGAGGAGCAGCTGGCTGGGAAGCACCCCCCCCAGACCCACTCAGTGCCAGCCCCTCAGGATGAGGCCTAGTGTTGCAGGGCCACCAGCTACTTTGAAAAGGGACATCTGCCCTATGTCAAGGCTAGAACATGCCAGCTGGACACACAGAAGGGACCCAACACCCAAATCCAATGAAAGGGGAACTGTGATGGTCAATTTGGATTAATACCTTGAGTAGTATGAAAAGTCCAGAGCACATTAGTAAAGGAGATGCATCTCTGAGGGTGTCTGTAGAAGGCGTTAATGGGGCGTGGGGGTCCAGATCCATGAGGGGCAGTACAATCCCATCGGAGGATCAGATGAAATAAAATAAAAATGGGGATGGGGAGAAGTTGCTAGTGCGGACATTATTATTTCTTCCTCCTCCTCCTCCTCCTCTCTCTCTCTCACTCCCTTCTTCTCTCTTTTTCCTCCGTCACCTTCCCAGCTACCAGGTATGAACTGCCTTACTGTACCATGCCCCGCCCCGAAGTGGAGCTGAAACCACAGGCCACACTGACTGACGCAGCTCTCAAGTCACCTGCGACAAGTATTCTGCCAGAGCATCACAGAGAGAGCATCACTACAGAAGCGGACACGCGCGTTCTAGTGTGCAAAAGTGTGCACACATTTCGATGGGGCAGGACTGCGTGACAAAGTTGGGTAGCCTTGCAAACAACCGAAGGAGGCAAAGTAATGCTGGCTCTCTGGTGGAGGTGGAGTCAGCCAAGGTGGGGCTTACCCTCAGGACAGTGATGGAGAAGAGGGGCGAATGAAGCGAGCAAGTGCCCATTTCTGAGTCTGCTTCTCATGTCTGGCACATACTGGGAAGAGCTGGCTAAACCCTTGGAGATACTGGGTATGCTAGTATTTTGTTAGAGGCAGTTAGAACTCTGAAGCTACAACCAATAGTGTACCTTCCCTAAGAGCCCAGCCCTTGCGAGAAAGGGAGGTTAAAAAGTACACTGCAGGTCTCTATACCTAAACTCCTGAGGAGGAGTCTCTGGGATGAGTGACCTGTCCAGTGTCCCCATCAAGCATCCCAGCCTATCAAGTTCTTCTGTCACTTGTGGTTCCTAGATTGTATCAGTCTGGGCTTTAGAACAGTTCCACTCAATCACTCAGTTAGCAGATATTTAGTGAACATTTACTGTGAGCCAGGCCCCATGCTAGTCATCAGAGATAAAATGGTGAGAGAAATCAACAGGGGTCCTGCTACCTTCATGTGTAGCATGAATCTTAAAAGGTCTTATTAATAAAAACAAACCCAGTGCCAGTTGTAGATGTAACTAACCGTCTTATTAAATAAGAAACACAAAGCCAAGGTAAAGATAAAAGCCAAAGAGGTCAGAGCTAGGAGCTTACCCGCGTGCTGCTGGCTAGCTTCTTCCGCCAAGAAACCTCTCCGAAAAGGGAGCTACTTCCTGTGCGTTTGACTTATAAAGAGTTCTGGTTCTTCCTTCTCATTGGTTGTAAACCCAACTACGTGGCTGTCTCATCACTGCCTCTCTGTACAGACCTCCAGGTCTTCTATGGTTGGTATTGAGATCAAAGGCGTGTGTCTCCAATGTTGGCGGTATCCTTGAACACACAGAGATCTACCTAGTTCTGCTTGCCGAGTACTGGGATTAAAGGCGTGCACCACCACCGCCTGGCTCTCGCTATGGCTTGCTAACAACTCTGACCTCTAGGCAACTTTATTTATTAACATACAAATAAAATCACATTTCAGTACAAATAGAATACCACTATAGCCAGTTATTGGGATAAATGCTGGAAGATCAGAGAAGCAGAACCAGCCACAGCTTCCTCACCTTGCCAATTCCTCACCTGATCCTGTTTCCTCAGACTGGAGGCCTCTGTGTCCTCATCCAGAATGAATCTCAGCTGAACTGCTGCTGAAAGCCTAAAAACTTAACCGGCTCTAGCTCCTGGTTTCCACACCTTATATATCTTTCTGCTTCCTGCCATCACTTCCTGGGATTAAAGGCGTGAGTCACCATGCCTGGCTGTTTCCAGTGTGGCTTTGAACTCACAGAGATCCAGGTGGATCTCTGCCTTCGGAATGCTAGGATTAAAGGTGTGTGCACCACCATTTTCTGGCCTCTATGTCTAGTGGCTGTTCTGTACTCTGACCCCAGAGAAGTTTATTAGGGTGTACAATATATTGGGGGACACAATGTCACTACTTTCATGGATTTATAAGTGAATGAGGGAGACAGCAATAACAGAAGAGGTGCTAATTAGCTAGTTAGGCACACTAAAGTGTCATACCTAATTAGCATGTAGCAATTATAAAATGTAAATCGCACAGGAGGTTTTGAGGGTTTGTTGTTGTTGCTGTTTTTGTTGTTGTTGTTGTTGTTGCTGTTGTTGCTTTACCAGGGTGCAGATTCCAAGCCACTGGCACATGTCTCCATTGCTAACACGTCTGCAGCAGGTGGTTTGAGGGGCTGTCATGGACCCCAGAGGTACGAGCAGGGCAGCCGGCTCAACTTGCCCTTGCTGTCCTAACCGCAAAGAGAAACATAACCTCAGATGACAGCCAGTCCGCATGACTTAACTCACGGTCACTCTTCCTTCCACCCCTGCCTCTCCTGAATGCCTCAACTGCCAGGAGAAAAGTCTAGAGGCCTTTCAGGAGCTTTCTAACCAGACATGCTTAGTGACACCAAGAGTGTCATAAGCCAGGGACAGCAGGGTGACTCACAGGCTTGTTCTGATCATGGATGACACTCTTCAGCCTCCCCTAGGTTTTAGTCCAACAACTATTGGAACCCTGTGTTCCAAATGTACATGGATGGGGAAAGGCTAAGGAACAAGGTAGTACACTGCTAACTTGAGAACAGAGCACATCTATGCATCTGAAGTTAGTGCTTTGCAGTTGTCATCCCATTTCCTGATCACCAACTCTGTAACCAGTGCTGTGCTCCACCCTGGGAATACTGCTCACAGTTCTCCTTACCCATGAAGTACTTCCTTAATCTCTAATGTCAACATTTCACACTCTCCTTTTCTTATGTGGAGGGTTTCTACTTAATACTATCAAAATGTCATATTGCCAGGTCTAACCACACAAAACTTCTCATTTTAAAATATTTTAACCTATGCAAATAGCAATTTCACATACGCCAGCCTAATATTTCCCTTTCTTGCCATGTCCACCCTCACCCTTGCCCCATCTAGAATACCAGGGAGCAGTGTTATTTTGTTTACTATGTTCCAACACCTAGAACAGTGCTTAGCATAAAGTAGACCCCAATCCAACACCTATGCAACGGACACAGAAGGTGGCTGGACACTTCGGTTTCAAAATAATAATGATAATAACATAAACCAAACTGCTGGCAGGTACTCCCAGGAAAGGCAATTTTGGTTAAAAATATGCTGGGATCCTTGAGAGCACACAAGGGAAAACTTGAAGTTTGTGTTTCGGTTCACCGAACACCAGGGATATACTGAAAGGAACAAAGATTACAGAGGAAAGAAAGTGGCCTTTGTGTATATACTTATCCAATTTGAGATTCTTGTCATTTTAGTCTCCTCCCTCCAAATCCAGGCTGTTCCCCCTGCCTGATGCCCAAACTATTCTAACTAGAAGTCCATAATCATAATCTTTTCAAAAAAACATCCTTCTGGTTGTATTGCTGAACTTCAGTATAGTAATTAACCTCCACTGCCTCTGGAGACCCTCACTTAAGCCATACTTTCAATATGCTATGTTCAGACTCCAGAAGGACTGGTGAGGGAGGGGCCATACTCTGAGGAGAGGGGACGAGAAGACACAACCTCAGCATCCACGGTGGTTCAATAATCAGCCTGGTTGGCAAGGAAGCCCAGAGTACTTCCTGGAGGGTCCTGTCAACCTCAGCTCCTAAGTGAGAGTCCCACAGCCCATGCTCAGCACCAGGGTACAGTCAGATGTCAAGGGAAATCTTCGTAGAGCTGTGGCCTGGAGCAGAGCCAAATCACCCAGGGACTCCTAGCCCCTGCAATCTTTCATCGATTTCATAATGCTGAGGTATGCCCCCTGGCCCCTTGCTCTCCTGTGACCTTACCCTGCCCCTCAGGCTCTGCTCTCTGTGTTCAGGTGGTGTCTCACTGCCTTGGTTTGCAGGAGGTAGTGACCTTTGTGCTCACTCCACAGGTGTGAATCTACAGTGCAAGGCCTTCCTTCTGAGGCAGTGGGAGCTCTCCAGATCCTTCAGCATGGGTGCCTGGCACCAGCTAATGGGCACAGTCTGGTCCAGTGGCTGACAGGCAGCTTTCCTCTTCCCTGACCAGCCAGGGGAGTGCAATCTGCCTTTTCAGCCGGCTCCCTTTGCTTCCCACTTAAAAAGCGAGCCCTTCATTAATGCTGACTAATTGCTAGCATTTGTTTCGACGGAGTTAAGAGATGGCACATGTTGCCCGTGTTAGGGACATAAAACATAGGTCCATTTCAGTTCTTGCCTCATTAAATTTGTTTTAGGTCAGGACTTACTCCAACAGTAACTCCATTCTCAAGTACAGCTAGAGAACACATCTTTCTCTTCACTGGACATTTTAGGACAGCCACAGCCTGGGAAAGCAAGGCTCTGCTTTCTCTGAAACGGTCCCACGTGTTCCCCAGGTGCCAATCTCCTTACTCAGCTCTGAAGCTACCCACGGCCAGGGGCTCTCTGTCTTTAATTTACAACTCCCCCCACTTACTAACGGGAAAGGGAGTGGGTGGGGAGAGAGGAGGGAGGTGGGAGGAAGGGGAGGGGAACGAGTGAAGGAAGGACACAGAATAAATGAGGAAGGAGAGGATGGGACAGAGAGCACACCAAGTTTGTCCTAATCAGGCCCAACAAAAAAAAGTTGATTGGGAAGACCCTTCCCCTTCCTAGTCTCTGTGTGAGGTGAGTGCATCCCACAGCCCAGGGGGAATTGTAGCCAGGGTAACCTGAATTATCCACCTCCAGCTTTAGAGGAGAGCAGGCAGGTGGACCTGAGCCGCAGGGTAAGGAGGACAGGGAGGCAGTCTGGCAGCAGCCTCTGCCCAGGTCCATGGAGCTAGGGAGGAAATTAGTTCAACCCTGAACCTGTGCTAGAGACGGGGGAGGGGGAGTCTACTCTAAGGGCAGACCCAAACATAGATCCTTCTTTATCATCTCTCTAGAAAGTAAGTGTGTTGCAAGGGTAATGACTGTCCAAGTGGACTCCAGTGACTGCAGGCACACAAGCTAGCTAAACCGGGGTTTCATTTGTGCTTTGTTTCAGGCCCAGGAAACATCAGAAACAGGTATCTGCATCCTGAGGGAGGGAAAAGAAATGGGCACATGTCACTATTGGTAAAAGGGACAGTAGGAGCCTTTACTGGCTCCAAAACACTTCAGAGGTTAATCGCTAAAACTGGTGACCTGGGCCTTTGACCGCGACTTCTTTAAGTATGGACCTTCTTTTTTTTTCTAGGTGGTACCCACTCCATTAATGAGGAGGAAGTGAGAGAACACAAACATACTTAGAAATAGCACAGGGCCTAACATACCTGAAACACGCCCAGACACTAGGCGTTAACCCAACAGTGAGAGTTAACATTAGTTTTAGTACCAATTGCAGTCTTTCTGTGAATGTGACTCCATTGGGTTGGAGAAGCCCTAGAAAACATTACAGATGTCCAGAACAGCCTCTTTCCATCTTTTTTTGAACCTTTTGCCTACAAGACAAATGTCCCTCTTTTCTCATCCCCAACCCCTTGCCCCAAGAACTGTTAAAAATACATTCTAAAACAGTAGTAATATACAGCATCTCAGAAAGAAATGTGATTTCTCCTCATGGACAATGGTGCTTGGCATCCCGTTTGTACCTGATGTCAACATGTCAAGGTATCAAAAAGGATTTCCAATTAGCATGAAAAGCATGGGACTTGAGTGTGGCATCAAAAAGCCACACAAACCAGGTTCCCAGGCCACACCCTGTTGCAAACAGCCATTCCCAGTCAGAACAGGAAACAGATGCAGCTGTGTGATGAAAATCAAAGTTTGGGGTGTTCATTAGGCAGGCCTGCAGATGCCCCCACCCACACCCATGGCACACCTGGCAGGCTGTCTCCAGAAGGCCTTTCTAACAACAGAAGTGGACACACAGGCACCCACCCAGACCAGGGGAAGGAAGGCACAGTGTAGCTTTGACTCCAATCTGGCTTATTTACAGCAACCTTCAGCTCCACTAGGGATCTTGTTCATTACCCAGAAAGTCAGATTTACGTGAGTTAATTTACAACTTGAAGATGTTATGGTATGGTCCAGCCTAGACTTTGATTTACAGTAAATTTCCTACTGGCACGAGTTTTTATACACCAGGCTTTAGCTGATCCTCTGACCGACAAATAACGCTCACACCATCAGGCAAACAAGCAGCAGTATACACTTTTACCCTTAATCCTGTGTATAAATTTTACTCGTTACACTCGTGTGGTTCTCCTCTGAGTGAGTGTAGGAATACAGTGCCCATGTGGTGTGTTGTTTATCACGGTAAAGTGTGACATAATTGACTATTTCCTTGGTGAAGAACTTTTTAAAGTTAGTTTTATAAAGTTTCTTAGCTTTTACTTTAAAAAAAAAGTGGGGGGATTCAAAGCTTTCAGGGTCTAGAAACATCTTGATGACTCTATGAATAAGAAAGTTGGCTTATAAAGGGCAGGCATGACATCTTTTCAGTGTAATGTATGCAAGTACCTATGAAAATATATTTTAGAATTTTTTCCAGAAGAGGTTGTTTTTTTTAAAAGTAGTGCCATGTATGTAAGTGTGCATACTATGTACAAGTAAATAAATCTATGAGCACACACACACACACACACACAGAGGGACATAAGATCACAGTGTTCCTTAACTCCTAACAGGATAAAAGTGGAGATACCTGGTCTACCAGCTTGTTTGGGTAAGTCTAGCTGTTTCCAATACTCTTCTTTTGATATTATTTGGAATGGTGTGATGAGGAAGAAGGGAAGAAAAGAGGAAGAAGATATTTTGTTGATCCCTACTGTGGTGCATCATGGATGTGATAGATAATGCCAAGTTATTTTATTGATCAACATTATTTTCAAAACCTTGATGTTGAGAAGAAATAAAATTCAGATGCTGTGAAGGGAAAGATAGATTCATATAATCTTTACAAGTCTTTGAGACAAAACCAAAAAAGTACATCAGCAACCCAAAACTAAGAGTTGTCAAGACCCCATACAAGTGAAAGGGTATGATAAAAGTAGGTCAGCAAATTTTAGGTCAAAATGTATGTCCAAAATGATCTGTTTAAGAAGAGGGTCTATAACAGCTAAAATATGGACAGAAGATATGAACACTGAAAAGACTTGCAAATAATGGATCAATGAAAGAATGTCACAGAGTAACAACTGGAAAACTTTGAAGTCAAACAATGTAATATTAGCATTAGGAGGCTGAGGCAGGGAGCCCGGGTTGAAGAGGCTCCGTAGCAAGTTTGACACCAGCCTGGGCCACGTAGTATGACTCTGTCTCCACCAACCAACTAATCCAAGAAACAACCAAAGAAGTCAGAGGACAAAAGACCTCCTTCTCATAAAGCTTAATCTATTAATAGAAAAAGGGGGGAGGGGTGAAGACAGAATTCAAACAATAATTCCAAAATGACCCAAAGGGCAGTGATCACAACAGATAAGAGATTAAAATAATGGCTCTATATGAATGAGATGGGGAATACTTCCAACATAATAGAAGTTTGCTATGGAGGCTGTGAAATGAAATGGGCATATTGTATAATGACCATAAAATAAATAAAAAATATTGCTCTGGTGTCGGGTTATTGAACAGAATACATTAACATTGTCAAGAACAGCCTTTGGTGTTGGGGGGGGGGGGCGCTGTTTAAAGATTTCCAGAAAAAAAAAAGAAAAGAAAAAGAAAAAGGAAAAAAAAAGATTTCCAGAAACACAGACTACTTGATAATTTCATTTTTTAAATTGCAGTAGCTTTGATATGTAAAAGGAGAAAGCCCTGGTGAATTCAATTTGAGATATAGCATAAAGCTATAAGCCATAATGCCTGTACATAAAGTCTAGCAACACATTAGAGAAATGAAGAAGGCCAAGCAGGGTTTACTTGGGGACAGGAAGGAGTGTTTCATCATCTGAGTTCTACAGCCCAGCACTCTAATAAGAGAAGTGAATATGTGTCCATACAAACTAACACTTCTCAGTAATATATATCAGAAGCATGGGCCTGATTCCTACTATAGAAATTAGACTCCAGTGCATCTGCAGTGACCCTTTGTTTTATAAGCACCCTTTGGGGACCTTTTAAAAAATTGAGGGGTATTTATTTTATGTGCATTACTGATTAATGATTTATGGCTGTGCACCACTTGCATGCCGAGTGCCCACAGAGGGCACAGGAGGTAACCTCAAACCAATGCTATAGACAACTGTGAGCTGTCTTGTGCCTACTAGGAACCTAGCTCAGGTCCTCAGCAAGACAAATTCTCTTAATTGCTGATCTATCTATCTGGCTCCAGGAACTCAGTATACATTTATTTGAAAACTATGGACTGAGAAAAATATTCAGGAGACTTCATAAAAATCTAAAAATTCTTGACATAAAGTCATGAGAAACTAAGAAAAACACACACATTTCTTTAGTAAGTGTTATCTCATCTGAGCAATAGACATCATTGTGGCAAACAGGCAGAATCCTTGTGTCCATACACAAGGCATAAGACAAGGAGGTGCATGATAGCCACAGTGTTTGCCGTAGTTCTAGACATTTAGACTAAAGCAGTAAGATAAAAAGAAATCTTAAAATATGGCTATAGCAAGAGGGAAGTCCACTTGTGATTATTTCAGACCATATAATTATCTGTTTGGAAGGCATAAAAGTTTCCTGAAAAGCAATTTGGAAATCAGATTTCAAAGAACCTTCTAAGTTCTCCTTTAGTCTGCCTGCCAATTCAAAGAAAATGGGAAAGCTTTCAACTCACAACAGCTAATAGGGATATGTACACAATAAGTAAACATAATAATCGATCATGATGTCTAATTTTATAAATTAAGAACAAAATATGTATCTTAAACTTAAAATCATGCCATAAATGATAGATACCATAACAAAATATCAAAGAACATCTCAGTCATAAATTACTATTTACTGGGGCTGAAGAGATGACTCAGTGCTTAAACACACTTGCTGCTCTGCCAGAGGACCTGAGTTCAGTTCCCAGGACCCACACCTCACGGTTCAGTTCTAGGGCATCTATTATCCTCTTTCTGGCCTCTGCAGCATGAACCCATGCGTGCTTACCCACATAGAGACACAAACATACATATAAATTAAAATTAAAATTTTAAAAGTGATAAACTTCCCTTAAATTTATTCATTATCTGTTATTGTTATTTTTTGTTGTTGTTGTTGGCACTATTTACCGGGCACGAGGACACACAAGGTACAAGGGAACCCACTAATATTATAAGAGTTTTATTAGGGAAGGGAAAGAATAGGGTGTGGACAGGCCTACTGAAAATAAGTGTGTGGAGAGGGCTGAGGAGTGGGTGGAGCCTGCTTTGATAGGTCACCTCGCGCATGCGTATATGGGCTTATGTAGCTATGCCGTGCACGTGCATAAATTACATGATCATGCTGCGCATGGGTTCCTTAGGACGTGAGGCCCTGGAGTGACGAAGCGTTTGGCCTGACTTCTGGACAGTGCAAGCAGTCACGTGGCTAGAAATTATAACAGTTATAGAGTTTAGCCTTTGTGGGCAAATGGACATTTTATGTACATACTTCATTTTATACTCAGAAATTGCTCCTATTTGGTGTATGCCAACACTATACCCATTTTATAGATGTATTTGTTTTGCCCAAAGTCACAAAGATGCTGGTTTGGGGGATCCTGGAACTGGTCCATATGGGTCTGCCATGCTCCTGACAGCAGTTGATGGCAGAACTCTTCGCTGCTGGTGCAGACCTGTTTTATGTCAGCAGGTGATATGTCCAGAAGAGGAGAGCAGCAGGAGGCATAGGACCTTCCTAACTCAATAGTGACCCAAACACTCTAACTGGAAAACAGCAACGGAGGGGTTTAGGGAAGTCAGAACTGACATCTGGGGCCTCAGGTTGTGGTATGTCACCCAAATACTTTTTGACATTCTGTCCTGGATGTTGATTTGGGCTTTTGCCCAAGATTTTGTGTGAAACCTTGGACAAGGAAGTCTGTCTTTGCCATAGCAAAGACTCTGTCAACATTCAAAATAATGCTGAGGCAGTGACAGCACAGTCTAGAAAGATGTTCAGGGCTGTGACATTTTACAGAGGACACCCCATATTCATCACTGTACTCCAAGTTCAGACCTGCCCTTGGGACCTTTTCCAGGGTCCTGCATGGGAAACTGTATGCAGCACTTGAACGCTGGCAGCTGAGGCCCTAGGAAAGGAACTCTGCTCTACAGCCCCCAAACCACAGGTCCTCCCTGCCAGGCCTGTTCTCCAGGCTGGGTGGCAGCAAACATTCCTAGACTTTTCCATATGACCCCAGGGGAGCTCTGGGGGTGGAGCCACTTGTTGTCTGAGTTTTCAGGTTCAAGTAATGGCCTCATTTCATTAAAAAAAAAAAAGTTTTTTTCCCCTCATGCCTTTGTTCCCTGTTCTATTTCCTTCTTTCAGAAAGTCTAAAGCCCATAAAACTGCCCTTGTATCAAAAAGGAAGAGTTACTCAAAGAGGAAAAAAGATTTTAACACAGAAGCAGTTCAGGGCTTACTTCTACTAAGCAGCTAACCAAGAACCGGGGGTTAACAGCAGAACATGAGCACAGCCCTGAAACCATCTTTTAAACTAGCCTTCAAGCATTCTTCCTGACATCTAATCTCCCAGAGCCCTTCCTGAAGACATTTTCTAAACGAGGATTCCTAATGAGAGGTCTAGCATCATGGATGTCGGCCTGATAGGAAGATGCTGCCATGACAAAATGTCACACATTGATGGCAATGTGACAATAGCTACAGTTAAAACTACAGCTTCTGAACATTAGATACAAGGATTTCTCTGTCTCCCACTTAATCAGCATCCAGCCCCTAATTAATGCTGCTCCTATCCCCATTTTACAAAAGAATAAAGCCAGTGGATAATAACTGGGTAGGGATGGCAGGCACTGAAGCCAGGATTTCAAAATGTGTGCCACTTTCCCTGGAGTTGCAGC
>CABHPQ010136530.1:0-14043 GCA_902168405.1 Peromyscus aztecus
AATTAATCCAGGTTCCTTATTATTAGTGACACCCTGTGTAGTTAGGGCTGGGAAAACCCATCAATCCTGAGTGCTGTTGATACTTCCCTCAGCCACCCATTTCCTCTTCTCTGTGCTATTTCCTCGGTCTCCCTTGTCTCCACTCATCAACCACAAAGCAAGATGGTGAGATCAAGCTTCCAGCATGAGGGTGGAGGGCGGACCCTCCCACAGAGCTGGGGTCCTTCCTCCTCTAGTTCTTCTTACATGACAATACAACAAGAAATACATCTGCAGGCACCATTTCCACCTTGGCATTAATCTATCCAGAATTCTCATTGACTTCTGAATGTCTTCGAAAGAAAGATGAAGGTTTAGATAATAGCTCTTAGGCCTCGCCACCCCCCCCCCCATTCACTAATTCACTAACCACGCCCATACCTTCTCAGGAGCTGTTTTTTTTTTTTTTTAAATTTGTCTTTAAGTCCTTTGTCCTTTATGCCCTCAATGATCTCTAAACTATTTTCCTTTCTACAATATTTCATCCTTCACCCTCCCTGGATTTTCCAACTTCATTGTATTTTTCTTTGTTAACATGCTCTGGTTTTAGTCACTTCTTGGATAACTTTGCTCATTAAGACATTTTCATCTGTATTTACATGTTTCTGTCTTCTGTGCTTTTTGATTGTTTATTTGCTGTTCTTGGCATCTCGTTCATTTGGGGCTTCTCAAAAGAAGCGATGTTCTAGTCACTCCTTATTTTTCCTAAGTTTTGTAGGCACAGAAGCCGCTCAACAGATGGCTAGTTGACAACCAGTGTTCTGTAGACCAAGTACAACCTTTAACCCTTCCTGCTCATGCCATGTTCAAGATGCAGCTCTTAGCTAAAGCACCCACTGGTCCACAGTGTTCTCTGCCCAAACCCCGTGGCTGGAATCCTTTAATGTGGAGATCCGTATCTCTGGGCACAAATATGGCTTGATTCATGACCTAAAGTACTTCCCACACTGAGCACGCAAGCCTTTGGTTTGCAGCCAAAGGCAATTACGTGGAGAATCTGGAGTTGTTTGTGATTCTGTGTTTCATTCTGTGTCCTCTATGCTTCTCTACCAGAGCCACTCTGTTTCTAAGGGATTAGCATCAGGCCAGCTGTTGGCTGCCATAGTTGTTCAGCAATCCATTGATCTTTTGCACAGTTTGAAGTGGTGTTTGAATATGCATTTTCTCTGAGCACCTGAATTATAATGGACTGATATCTGTGAACCATATGGAATAGCCACATGGTGCTCTGCATGTGCCTGGACTATACAATGAGGCATGGTATTGCATGCTAACTCACATTGTTCACTGATTGCTGTCTGTGTTTAACTTCCCAAGAATGGAGAAGGTTCTTTGCTTTCCTACAAAGTTTAATATTGCTGTTAGTAACTTAGATCTTGTGACCTCAATAACTGTTTAGACCAGTAAGAGATGGAATTATCAGGATACTGGAGTTGAAACGAACCCGTTCTTGAACCATAGCGTGCCTGGAGGGATCGGTCATCAGAATTTTTGATTCAGTAGGTCTGGAGTTTCATTTTTAGTAAGTTTCTAGGTACTGTTGTTGGTTGTTGCTGTTCCAAGGATCACACTTAGAAAATCACTCTTTAAAGCTACACTAGAAATCCAGCTTTTCCTTTGGGTGGTTGGCAGAAAAGATAATGTTGAACTTTAAGCTTCTGAACATGATTTATACCAAAAGATGGAACTGTCTCCTCCATCTGTCCATGGGGCCAGGACAGTTAATCTCCACTGTGAACTCGATGGGATTTGGAATCACTGTGTGTGTTGGTTTGAGTGAGAAATGTCTCCCATAAGCTTGGGTATTTGAACACTCATTTCCCAGCTGGTGGCCTTGTTTGGGGAGGTGGCTCAGCTTTGCTGGAGGATTTATGTCAATGTGGGGAGTCCTGGAAAGTTCATAGCCTCAGCCTACTTACAGTTGGCTTTTTTGGCTTCATGTTTGCAGGTGAAGATGTCCTCTCTCTGGTTCTTGTTCCTGCTGCCATGACTGCTGTCGTGTGTCCCTTCCATAGTGGACTCTCAGCCATTAGGAAACTGTAAATGAAAAGGACTTGTGGGAGTCTGAATGGAATTGGCCCCTGTAAGCTCAAAAGGAGTGGGCATTATTAGGAGGTATGGCTTTGTTGGAGTAGGTGTGGCCTTGTTGGAGGAAGTGTGTCACTGTGGGGGTGGGCTTTGAGGTCTCTTTTGCTCAAGCTTTGCTCACTGTGACCCTCAGACCATTTCCTGTTCCCTGTGGGTCAAGATGTAGCTCTCTCAGGTTAGGATTGTTCATTTGCCCAGGAGCTGGGCATTGGTTGTGCATATTGTACATTTTATTTCTAGGATTTGAAGAAAGAGGGGAAAGGGTACTGGACCAAGACTAAAAGCTTTAGGAAATCAAGCATACCAGGCCTCCGTTTTGCAGAAAACAATACACGGAATCTTCACTAAGAATGTATAAGAATGTGTATGAATAAAAATCCCCTCTTTAGTATGGGGCACCCAGTATTTCATATAGAAAGATGCTTAAGTCCTCACTTTGTAACCTCTTGTCTCTTCAGTATAGATCCTGGTCAGTACGCTCCTGGAGTCTTCATCCTCTTCAAAGACAACTAGTTTGTACATGTGACAAGCCTGGGCTGTCAGGCTTCACACTGGGCTTTGGAAGGGTCACTTAGGGCTAGATATGGAGTGTGGGGGATGTATCCCAGTGATAGAGCACTTGGCTAGTAGAGACAAGGCCCTGTCAACCTCTAGTACCAAAACAAAACAAAAACTTGATATAGGAAAGCTGGTGATTTGAATAATCGACACAGACATGCTGGGCAAGTTGCCATGGTACAGGAACCCTGGCTCTATGAAGTTGTGTGGCTGTGCGTGTCTTACCCTGTGGGTGTATCTGGTGGAAACTGACACTCGTTGGGAAACACTAACTTTGTCAAGGTGTGGCTTTACTCTGCTGTTTTTTCATGAAAAATCTTATTGATAATTGGGGATGGAAAGGCTCTTCTCTCTACTTTGATAATGGTAGGCATCATCAAGATAAGAAAAGACTAATAGTAAGTAAGTAATAAGTAAGAAAGATTAATCAACTATCTGGTCACATGGAGATGAGATTAGTTCTGCATTCAAAGAATACTGAAGAGATTTACTATTTCTTTAATTTTATAATTTTTAGTGTATTGCATGGATGTTTTGCCCGCCTGTATGTCTGTGCACTGTGTTTGTGTACTCGGAGCCCATGGAGGCTAGAAGAGGGCATAGGATATTTTGAAATTGGAGTTAGAGGTGTTTGTGAGCTGCCATGTGTATGCTGGAAATCGAACCTGAGTCTTCAAAAGCAGCCAATGCTCTTAGCCACTGAGCCTCTCCAGTCCTGAAATTCCTATTTCTTAATGTTGATGCCTTATAACACCCAGCCAGTTCCTTTCACAGGATATAACATTTGGTTAGGGCAAAAATGTTCTTTGAGCCCTTCTAGAGGAAGTAATTCCTTTGTCTTCAGTATTTGAACTTCAGAAGAGCAACAGAAAACACCAGCAAGAAAGAGAAAGGATCCTTGTAGCGCTCCTGGGATTCAACAGGGTGGCTCCAGGATGTCTAGGGAATTCAAACTTGATGCTAAGACTACTGAGCAAGGAAGGAACAAATATCAGCCCCAAGATAAGGAGGGAGCTCAAAATAGTAGGAACAAAGGAGAGCTTACACTGTCTGTAGAATACGAAGTGATGACAGGCAGAGAGAAATGAAGCTGCTGGGGAAGAGGGCCCTGCACAGGAGGCAGAATAAAGGAATCCCAAATATCATCAGTTCAGTTTCTAGGAGGAGAAAATATGCGAGGGACACTTCTGCCTTTCAAAAGTGGTTGTTCAAACACAAGGGACCCCACTTGGCCAGTGTTTGTTCTTTATCTAGGCTACCAAGAGCCCTTAGATGTGTTAGTGGAAGCTGAAAATCACAGGCTGTCCTTTGTGGTGTTTTCAAGAGGTTCCCACTGCTAGCTTTCGGGGGATGGTGCATTTCCTTCTGGGACAGGTGACTTGGGAGCTGTGTGACTTCTTTTTCCTTACAATCAAAAACAGAGCTTCATAGTTTCCTTGGTCCTACCACAGAAGCAGGTCCCAAGTGGGAAGACAGACATGGCTGAACCTTGTTTGGGGAATCAGAACCACCTAGGGTGTTTACTTCAGACAATAACATTTTCTACTGGGAAGAAGGTCTATGCTTTTGCAGTAACACACTCCGATCTCTCATTGGCTCCATCTTAGGGGTACTTGGAGAGGGCATCATCAAGTTTGTTAGTGACAGAAGTAAGATGCCAACAGAGACCCATCCATCTACATCTGATCTCATGCTAGCAGCCGCATGGAATGAACTCACTGTCTTCTTGGGAAGATACAGTGATGTAGCAATCTGGGGTTCTGGTTTGAAATGAGAGAACTGATGCAAAAAGAAATGAATTTGCTTAGCCCAGTGTCAGTCTTGTAAACACCAGGGTTAATACTATGTTGTGTGACATTACCAATGCCTGCATTCTAAGTTTTATTGTTTTTTAGTGGTTATTAAGATGTAGGCTGTGCAACCAGTCAAAGGCCTTGAGAAGAAGCAGAAAAGTAGACATTTGTTGAAATTTGGTAATTAATCATACCCTAATGTCTCCTTTTGAATTCTAGGCCAGATGGACAGTGGGAGAAGATAGATGAGCAGTCAGGCCCGCCTTGCCCCCCACTGGAAACAGAAGGTTGGAAATCATGGCTGACAGGACAGGCTGCAATCAGGATTTCAAGCTGCTTCCCCATGGGTGGAGCCAATTTCCTCACCCAGCTGCAGACAGCACCATGAGGCCGCCTGGCTGTGCTCCGACCAAGTTTGCTGAGCATGGGAAGAACTGAACAGACATGGGGGCACTAGATTCTGTTGAGAGGGGCAAAGCAATGTGGTGAGTTCCTTCGTCTGTCCTTGCCAGGCTGCTATTTCACTCTTCAGCGGGTCGGAAAGAGTGAAGGACAGAAAAGTCAGGCCGCTTTTCTCCTATTTTTACTTTCTTAGGAGTAGAACGGAATGGCTCTCTGTTTCAAGGACACAGGGAGATTTAGCATTTGTTTCCCACGAAAGAGAGAAAGTGCATTCTCAGAACTTTCTATTTCGGATTTGAAGGGAAGATTTAAGATCATTTCTGGTTGGTGAGCTTGTTTTCGGTGGTAGGTCTTGTGGTTAGAGGTAGGTCTGCCACCTGTGAAAGCAAAGTTGATGTGAGCTTATCTGCTCAAAGGGAGACAACTATACTCCATCAGCAAGTGAAATACTGGTTAGCTTTAACTGTCAACCCAACACAATCTGGAGTCCCTAAGGATGAGAGTGTCAATGAAGAATTGTCTATATTGGGTTGTCTCGTGGGCGGTCTACGGGAGATAGAGTTCAGTTAACCGGTGTGAGAAGACCCAGCCCATTGGGATAACACCATCCCTCAGGCAGGGAGTCCTGAACCGTGTGAGAGTGGAGAAGTCGTCCCACGTGCAACAGTCCCTCTCTGCTCTTGACTGTGGATGTGGGATGGCCAACTGTTGCTCATTCCTGATGCCCCAACTTCTCTGTAACAATGGAATAAACCTGGGGTTGTAAACTCAGATACCCGTCTCTTCCCTAAGTTGCTTTTGTGAGGGTGTTCTATCTCAGCAACAGAAATGAAACTAAACAAGAGGGAAGCCAGCTACTGAACGGAACTGAAAAAATAACGAGAAGGTTAAGGTTCAAAAAAAATCACATTTCTATTTCATTAAGTAGGATAAGGGAGAACCAGTCAGAACACTTGGTTGAGAGGAGGATGTCAATTTAGGCGAACATGGAGCAAAACAGAAGAGAAAGACATCTACCAACAGAGCTGATATCACCGCTGCAGAAAAACACTCACACCAAAGACACCTTTGATGTTAGTAGAAACTGTGGACTAATTTAGTTGAACCCTCATGATGAGACCACATCAGAACACTTGTCTCCTTGCTGAGGGATGAACACACGTGTTCACACTGCACAGAATTTGGTGTGTGAGCTAGCTGTGTTGTTTTTATGTTAGCACATGATATTTAATTGAGGGAAGAGATAGAACTCAAGCTCAGTTTTGGTACCTTTTAAGGTGAGTATGTGCTAATGTTTGGGTTGCATGGTGTGTTTTCCATGTCGGAGACGCATTTACATAGACATCAGTACAGAGAAGCTAGGGCCAGTGGGGGCATGTTCACGTTGATGGCACAGCATCAACTGTGCAACCACCCAGCCTGGAACCTCAGGATGTTTATTCTGTTCAGCACGGGGAAAGGGATGAGGTTAAAAGTATGATTTCAATGAACAGCATGGTGGTCCATCCCAATTTTATCTAATGAGTTTAGCCTTTTATTGAATAATGATTTTCCCGAGTGTTCTCCATGGTCACTAACATGACTATTACTCTTTTCCTCCTTAACACATATGTTAGTCAGCCCTGCCAACAAATGACCCTTTAGAGAGACAAGGACTTGAGTTCCATGTGTAACAGTTGCCCTCTGTGAGCCTAGGGAAGTGGCCTTGTTCATCCCCTTCACAGATATTTCTTAAGCACCTACATCTTTTCAGCACTGGGCATGATTTCTTCCTTCTTGGGGTCCAAAACTTGGTGGGGAGGACAGACCACAAAGGAAGTTATTACCGCCAAGTGCACTAATGCTATTTTAGGGGACACACAGGAAGGAACTCGTGGTTCTGTAGAAAAGAAGATGCATGTGTTCTGAAAGGTCGGATAAAGTTTCCTCATGCTTCTAGCTGAGACTTAACAGGTTCAAAGACTCCACAGGGAACCAGCCCTTCACTAAGAGAAACTTAGCCAGGGAAGCAATAGAGGTGAGCATGTTGCTCAACTTAGGGAATTTCAGGTGTTTTTGTTTGTTTGTTTTGTTTTGTTTTAGTATAAGGGAGAAGAGTTGGGTAGAGAAACTGGGCAGCAGAGATCAGAGTCATGAGATGGGAATGGGTCTGGAGAGATAGTTGTTTTGTTGTTTCAAACACAAAATTGCAAAAATAATAATGAGGATATGCACCTCAACATGCATATCCTGACAGTCGAAGAAGAAATGTGCATGAATGTGGGGAGGTCAGGAGACCCTCAGGGAAGTGTAAGGAGTGCATGAATCCCTGGGTGAATGTGTGTCATTGACAAGGACCACTGCTTTAGACCCATGGGAAGTGGCAAAACATTCCTCAGGTCAGATTCAGTATGAGTGTTTAAAAATGTTTGATCAGTGTGTGCAAACACTAGCAACTGCAACTTTCTTCTCCTGGATGTCTGCAGCCTGAGATTGCTCACCTACAGAGACCCTTTAAGGAGCCATGCTAACCCCTTTCCCTGTGCTGAACAGAATAAACAGGCTGAGGTTCTGGGCTGGGTGGTTGCGCAGTCGGTGCTGTGCCAATCCAACGTGAACATGTCCTCACTGTGACCCCAGCTTTTCTGTACTGATGTCTACCCTTTCCTCACTCCCTTGTCATCCCAGTCAGGTTTCCAGGACCAAGCCATAAAGGATGTGACACACGTGCATCGGTTTCTAATGACAAATCCCTACACAAAAGCTAACCAGCATTGCTGGTGGGTTGGCTACAGAATTGGGCCCACTCTTCCAACAGCAAGAATGATTTTGAACGGAACGATTTTCTGGTTATCTTATTGACTAACATTGCAGCACAGCAAGACTTCTGAGCTAAGATACAAATTGCAATGACATGGCATATCTGTGTGTATGTGTTTCCTCTTCCTCATAAATTTTCATCGATGCCTTTGTTAATTCACCATCTGGCACAAGCGCTTCACTAGTGGAAGCTGTTGTCCAGAACCCTCCAATCCCATCATATAGGCGATCACTGCACATGGACAGGGTTATAAAATCTCTCCGGGCAATTGTTTTCTGCTCTATTACCATAAATTCTCAGCCCTCTCAGTGGAGAACTGAATCAGGCTTACATATTTTTTTAAACCCATTTCAGTTTGCACTTTCTGGTTTTGTTCCCAAGAATAATAAATTTGAGCACTGCACTGCAAGCCATTTTCACACTAGCCCGCCAGTATTTGTCCTCTGCTGGATAAACCCAAAGCCTGGGTTTCTGTGCCCAGCATGTGGCTCAGATCATTCTATAAGCCTATGACTTTGTATTTTTATGTTTTCTTCCTCTAATGAGAGAGACTCCAGTGCAGTAAGGGTTCGGCCGGCTTAATTGCTTCACTCTGACTTCCGGTCCATTTCAGTTATCTAAGGAAATATAGGTATAGCAGGTAAATAACATCTCAGACCTTCTGAACCCCATTTAAAAGCGATGGAGCTTCTTGGGGGAGAGAATGAACAATGAAGTTCAGAGCCAGAGGCCCTATGTGAATCAATCATTAGTGTTTCAAGTCTCTTATTTCTCTCAAGACTACAGAAAGGGAAATTCTGGAAACTACAACGTTGTGTTCGGGATGGATACTTGGTATTTATCAAGACTTATCTGTACTTTAGTTTTTGGCACTGACTGATTTATTGTTTTTGGAATCACTGCTGGCTGTCTTTAACTTTGAAGTATTTTCTTTGATACCTGGAAGACTGGGGGGTCTCAGTGAGGTGCCCAAGTCAATGATGTCTGGGTTGGAAGGCAAACTGTAAAGGACAGAGTAGAATAGGCAGCCAGCTACTTTGGAAAGTTGAAGAGGGTACCTGAGCAATGTGTTTTCTGTTCTAGAGAAGTCCAGTGAACCTGGAATGTTCCCTGGGAATCTGTGTATGTGTTTGTGTATGTATGCATGCTGGTGGTGGGGTAACCAATGAGCCATAACAATGAGATTAAATGAGGCTCTGGCCTGAACTGTTAGATCCTTTGCTTTCAAATATCCACCGTTTTTTCCCTTTGGCAGGGTACCTGGAAAGCTCAGATGTCCTAGGAGGCTGGTCATACTCTCCCTTTGTGGTTGTTGTGGTCAGTGTCCAAACAGCCAGGTATAGATTCTGCTTTTATGGATTGGGTGGTTGAACTTGAACCTGATTGTATGTCATGGCCCTGACTGCTTGGCTGGTCCCCACCACTTCTGGGGCTCTGATTGAGCCTCCCCGCATCACCCTGTGGTCTTCACTGTCTGTAGAGTTGGAGGTGCTCTTCATTTCCAGAATGGCCTCACTCTCATTTCTTACAGCGCCCCCTAGTGACACCACATTCCGTTTGGTTGTCTTTTCTACCTGTACATGAGTGTGAACTGCCTAGGCATGTTAGATTTAGTGAACAAAAAGAAAACAGAATACACAGTTAAATTTGAGTTTTAGATCCACCTTGCAGAACTTTTTTCCATAAATATGTCTCCACTGTTGCACGGGGCATATTTAACCCAACACAATTTTTGTCGTTATTTAAAATTCAGTTTAATTAGGTGCCATGCACAGTGCTGGCAACTTCGTGAGTTTTGAGTCCAAATTAGTGCGTTTCCACATCCTGGCCTCTTATCATCCTTAGCATGTAATTGGGATAACAGATTATGAATAGAGAACAGAGAACTTGTAAAATTGCTTAGGATCTTCAGCAGGGAACACACACTAGGCACCACAGAGGTGGACCAGGGCAAAGTTAATACATATAAAAGGCACATTCTCTTTACCGCTTTCTGCCTAAACACTAGCCCTCTAGTACTCTAACCTGGATTTCTGGATGTGTGGACCTTGAATTTGGCCTACAAACAGGGTTCTACTCATTTTATTGTCATGCAATTGGGTAGAATTTAATGATGTAGACGTCTGAATTTTTAGAAATCCAAGTATTTACATGTATTAGCTGGGCTGTGCCAGGTCATTTTTTTGAAAATTCAGTATGGACACTCATTTCCAATTTGCCCCTTCTGACATAAAATATAAGGACAGTATCTTTCCATGGCAGTGTTGTCGATTCTGGGGAAAATGGTTTGATGATTCCTCAGAAATTAAATGTAAAGCCACCATATAACAGCAGGACACTCCCAGGTAGATGGCCAAAGGAATAGAAAGTCAGGGTTCAAGCAGATATGTTCACAACAGTAGTGTTCATGACAGCCAAACATGAACCCACTCAATTGCCCATCAACAGGTCAGTTTTAACTCCAAGATTCATCAGCAGGTGAATGACAAACAAAATGTAGTATGGACATATGCCTGAAAGTTATTCAGTCGTAAAGAGGAAGGGACTATGACACTTGGCACAACACACATGAATCTTGAAACTGTGTGTACAGAGTCACAAAAAAGCAAATATTGTGTGAGTCTACTTCTATGAGGAACCCAAACTATCTATACTTACAGAACTAGAAAGGAGAATTGAGGTTGCCACAGGCATGGGGTACAGGTCAAGGTGGTCAGCGTTTAATGATGAGAAAAAGTTCTAGAGTTTTGTTGCATAATACTGTGAAAATTTTAACACCATGAGATGGTATGCTTAACATTGGTTAAGATGGTAAGTTTTACCATAATTTAAGAGCAAACAAAAGAAAATCTACCTTCTTGATTATTGTCTACATCAGTACAAACACAGTATTACTTTATCAACTATAGTTGATTGGCCAGGCCAATCCCTCAGGCCACTCAGGTTAGAGTCATCTACCAGGGAGCTTTGCATTCCCTCCCAGGGGACTCTCACCTGGCTCTGGCCTTTGTGGTTGGATTTAACATGCCTCAGCTTCAGTTAACTGCAAACATATTGCTTTCATGATTTGGTTACAAATAAGAGGGTGTTTGTCCTTTATTTACATGTAATTTGGGAAAATTAGACTAATAGAGGAGATATGTGGTCAGACTGCCCGACAGCAGTGGGAAGGGCCAATGTTTTAAGATAATCTTAAGAAAAGCTCTGCAGTACCACCTGGTTCCCGAGCCTTACACATTCCCTGATTTTACTTATGTACATTGTTCCAGAAACACAAAGCCCCAAGAATTTTGCCTTCTAAATGGAGGAAATAAAGTAAAGAAAAACCAGACTGCCACAGCTAGATTACCACTGCTGCTGTAGGTTTGATCTGGCACATCTATCAAATGCCCGTACATCCAAAGCTGCTTCCTCAGGGTGGTGTGGTTGGGAGATGGTGGGAATTGTAAGAGGGAGGACCCAAGGTGTGATTGGGAGGTGGTGGGAATTGTAAGAGGCAGGACCCAAGGTGTGATTGGGAGGTGGTGGGAATTGTAAGAGGGAGGACCCAAAGGGAGGTCTGAGGTTATGGGAGTATGCCCTCTAAGGGGGTAAAAGGATCTTGACATCTTCTCTGTCCTTCTGTCTAGGCACTGAGGCGAGTGACTTTCTCCACCATCCACTCCATCAGATGATATGGCCTAACCACAAGCCAGAAGGAAAACCCTGAAAGTGTGAGCCAGAACAAGTCTTTCCTTTTACTAGATTATCTTAGGTATTTGTAACAGTAACAGAAAGCTAATTCATGTACCTACCATTCAAGGCAATGATGATAAGGTATTTAAAAGCAATGAATAATTTATTCTAATCTTATAGACCAATGTGCAACTTCCTTCACCATTCTCTTTGGCGTGATGCTAAAACCTCTCCTTTAGTGAGTTATTCTTCAGCTGATTCTCTTAGAGATCATTTTAATTCTCGGGGGCGGGGGGGAGACCACTCAGTTTTGACAATTTTTATAAATGAAGAGTGGGTGATCTCTTGACTCCACCATCATATCAAGAAGTGGCTCTGCTTTTGCAAAACCTTACTGCCATGAAAACAGGCCAGGAGTCTCCAAACAGCTGGGAACGTTTGAAGTTTTGTGTAAAATATTTTGGGGAGAAATGTTCAATATAGCATCTCTCATTTTGGGTGCTGAGGGTCTGTAGACTCAGCCACAATAAAATAGAACCCTACCATTTCCACAACTCACTCATTCACTGGGGAAATAAGAGCACACAATTTAAACACCCTGTAGAATTTTAAATTTGATTTCAGCAAAAGAGTAATCAGGTACACCCTGAAGGAAACCACCATGAAGGCTTTATTTACCCAGTAATCGTTCTTTGATTTGAATAATCTAGGGAACTGTCTAAACTTTCACACGAGAAGAGCTAGGCCATCAGTCCTTAAGTGCCAGACTTGTTTACGGCGGCTCTCTGTGTCATTTCATATTCCTAGTAATGGCCCATCAAGACCCACTCAAGTGCTCCCTCTTTGACTGCAAGCTGACACCTGCCTGGATACAGGAAATGCTTCACATGGACTCAAGAAGTACTTCATCTGGACACAGGAAGTGCCTCACCATTTGAGACTCTACTTATCTCCAGCTTTCCTACTTAAAAATTCTACTAAACAATACCTATTACCCTTCCCATATTCTCTTCACACCAACTTCCACGGAATGTTCTCCAAAATCTGCAAATGACAGCAAAACTCCCACAGCCAGAACAGGGCAGAAGGCAGACATCCAGACAGTGGGGGGAAGTTACACCACTGAACGGCCGATTAACAAAGGTGAGTGGGGGGCGGGGGGCAACTGAGAGGCCACATTGTCTGAAAGAAAGAAACAGCCCACTGTAATCCAGCGGCAGGAAATAATGTCCGCAGAGAAATGTTTTCCATCTTGTTCCCGCAGTAATAAAATCTCATCACATGAGTTGTAATCAGCCTGTAACTTCATCCATGTGATCCCTCAGCCTTTGTTCTCTTTCCTTCACTCTGCCTGGTTTTGACTGGGAAGACTTTACAGTTCCATTGGGAGAGGGGCTCAGAAAAAGAGCTGCTTGGTACAATTTAAGCTTTTAGCGAGCGTTTATACCCCCTCCCCTTGCCTACAACCACAGCCAACTGCCATCCCTCCCCTTTGAAGGAAACCCTGGCTGTACCTGCTCTTTCATCTCCTGTGTGGAGAATGTCTATCAGCTGGAAACCGTACGACTCTTAATTTTGAAGGATTTTCGTTGTAAGCTGTTGGAGGCCTGAGCGAAGGTTTCAGGCAGAGGTAACTTCAGTAGTTCCTCTGGTTTCTACCCCCACCCTGCCTGCCCGCAGGCCTGGCTTTCTGAATGGATAAGCTCTTTAGCGCTTGCAAATGTATGCTTGCTGGTATCCATAGAGGTTCATGGAAACTGACATTTGAAAAGAGAGGTAGGAGAAAAGAATGAGGGAAAAGAAGAAAGCAAGGGCAAAAGGAAAGAGAAGCTGAATCCCATAGCTTACAGAGAGATTAGAAAAGTTCACTCCAGATGGAAAATTTTATGGGAGCTGGAGAAAAATGTATAAGTGAAATATCAGTATCATAAAATAACAGGAAATAGTGTAATCTACCTGATGGAGAAAATTGTCACTTTAAAAAATGTATTCTAATTTCCCTCAAAATTGGTCTTGTGTTTGAGCCAATCAACTGCAGCTGAGCTGACCACGGACGGGCTTCTCTTCTGCCAGGCTCATATTTGCCAACAGAACCTCTGTGTGTGTTTACAATGGAAACTTTTCCATTCTCCTTTTCTTCTAATTAAAACAGAACCCACCCAGGGGCAGACAGCAATCATGCAATAGGGAAGGAAAATTGCTAATAATCTGGGTGAATTATGATTCAAAAGTTTGAGGAAAATCTGAGTGAGTGTGGGAGCAGTGAACGCAGAGCGAATACGGGGTCCACCTGAAGAGGTGCACTGGGGGAATGCTGTGCCTTCTTCTAGTGGGCAATAACAATAATACAATTTAGTTGAAGCATGTGCACGGCTGAGGAGAATTGGGCAGATGATTGCCCAAGGCACTCCCTCTGGGGAAATATGATATCGATGCCTTTTTTTTTTCTTCATTTCTTCTTTTTTCCTCCCTTTAACTCCCTAGGTTGGATTTCATGACTTCATTTCCTGAACAGATGAAGAAAAGCATTCTCGGTTGCTCAGGTAAGGTATTAGCAGTAGTATTCATTTCCTTTATCTGTACAAATTATTTTGACTGGGATAATTGTGGCATTCCCAACAGTAAGGGTTAGGATTGGGTTCACAGCCCATCACACACACACACACACACACACACACACACACACAC
>CABHPQ010136530.1:14053-42354 GCA_902168405.1 Peromyscus aztecus
ACACACACACACACACACACACACACACCCTGTCATGAAGTTTGTTCAGATACTGTTTGAGGATCAGTCAATGGGAAGATGAATTAGAACTCAAAGGTGTAAACAGAAGTAAGGATGGTACAGGGTATGGGGCTGGAGACATAGGCCAGAGGTTAGAGCACTTGCTGCTCTTGCAGGGGACCCAGTTTCAGTTCCCAGCACCTACATAGTAATTCACAAGCATCCATAACTCCAGTTCCAAGGGATCCAATGTTTTCTTCTGACATTTGTGCACTCCAGGCATGTACTGTGGTGAATATACATACAGGCAAAATGCACATATACATAAAAATAAATAAAAATTAAAATGAAAGAATGACAAAAAATCAAAAGTATAATACACTGCAAGAATCCATCAGGTAAAACATCAGGGTTTAGGAGATGAAGGGATAGGATGGGATCCAGTGGCATCGTATTGGAAGGGTGATATTTCTCTGGCACCATTAACATGCGGGAATGAGACATCATTCCACAAGTTTGCATACATTTTATCTTTTTAAAATGTCCTTTAAAACTTATATGGATGTATATAATTGTGTGAATGCATGAGTTCAGTTACCTTTATAGTCTAGAAGAAAGTGTCAGATCTGGAGGTAATGGGAGATTGTGAGCCATCTAACATGGGTGCTTGGAACTTGACTTCTCAAAGAACAAGACTGGATAGTCCTAACTGCTGAGCCATCTCTTCAGCCCTGTATACATTTTAAATAGAGCTCTGTACATTCATCAGCTCATTCCCTAATTTAACAAATATTAATTCTGCTGGGGGAATGATATGGAGAGAGACCAGGGAAATAATCTGTACACATCTCCCATGGAGTGCTCATGTTGCCAATATATCAATGACATATTTGAACACTGCCATCTTTGAACCTTTGTTGACCTTGGATTGTTGGCATCAGCTGCAAACTGAGCAACCCATCAGAAGGTTTTAGATGAGATGTCAGGACAAACACCACTGAAGGAAGTTCAAATATGTCTATAAAACTTCAAACAAAGATGGCAGAACAGGAAATAACCTGAGAAGTTGTATGGATTATGCAGAATCTGGCGGAAATTGGAGAAGGAGAAAGGAGATGCCAGTGGTGAAGAGAGGTCCTTCTTCTACCAGAACTACAGAATGAGAATGAGAGAGGGAAAGAAGTGGTTTCCATGCCTCAGGGGCACACGGGCTTGCTCCAGGAAGTGTGTATTTGGAAGGTAGGTGCTCTGGATAGTCAGATGGTTCAGGAGAGAAGTGGTCTCTGGGACCAATGCAAGTGAACACCAAGTTCTTTGGCTTACATAGTTCTTTAGTCTGTTGTGGAAGGTAAACTCTGGGAGGGAGGGCAGAGATCTGTATGCAGCTTAGTGAAAGGTGCAGACCCTGGACAAGCCACAGACACAGCATGGATAAGGGGTCCAGTGAAAGATGCAGACCCCAGAAAAGCCATGGACACAGCACAGATAAGCGATTCCCACCATTACAGTGGGCCAAAACATCTGCTCAATTAGTGTTTATAACTACAAGAAAACAAATCATCAATAAGTTAAGTCATTTTGGTTTTAAGATATAGAAGAAGCAAACATTTATTTCCTTTGGAATGTGTGTGCATGTGCGTGTGTGTGTGTGTGTGTGTGTGTGTGTGTGTGCATGTATGTTCATTTGTGTGCAAGTGCACTCACCCATATGGGACATGTATTGAGGCCAGAGGTTGACATCAGGATGTTTTTCCTCAACCATTTCTCCAGCTTATTTTTATTGAAACATCGTCTCACTGAACACGAAACTCTTCATTTTGGTTAGGCAGACTGGGATGGCCAGTGAGTCCTTTGGACCCTTGAGTTTTCACAACCCCCTAGTGCTGGGGTAATGGGCATATGCCACAGCAATTGGATTTTTAGGGGGTTCTAGGGATCCGAACCCAGGCCCTAAGGCTTATGCAACAACCATTTTGTTCATTGAGCCTTCTCCTTGACCTTCAAGAAAAATTCCAGAGAGGAATTAATCGAGTTTCTATTCTTTAGGCTTTGATGCTAATAGAGGAATAACTGGATATTCACAGTTCTATTTGTTATACCCTGGATTGTTTATGAAGAAAGATCAAAGACAAGTAATAATATGTGCACAGTTGGTTTTATAGGCTTAATAAGTTTATGATTTTGCAGTGAGGGGAGAGGCCATCCAGAGACAAAGAAAATGCAGAATTCATGTGATGGGTTACTTCCCCTATTGCTGCTTCATGACAGGTTGCAGAGACTCACTACAGGTGACTGGGGAAAGTGTGTTCACAAGCCTTGTGTGGTGGTGAGTGCTTGTAATCCCAGCACGTGAGAGACAGAGGAAAGAGGGTCTGAAGTTTAAGGGTAGTTTGAATTACACAATGCAACCTCGCCTCAAAAATGAAAGCTGTTGTTCATTCATTTTACAGAGAATAACTCTCTGAGAGGTGTGCAAGGAAACCCCAGAGCAGTCAGAGACAGCAGTGGGAAGCTGGTCCTCAGTGTTCTCTCACCTCCTGTTTCCTGTTTTAAATTTGATGCTGGGGAAGTTAATTTTCTGGAGGGTTAGATGGGAGGGAGGATCTTCCTCCTTGTGGCTGCTCAGGAAATCAGATCCTTTGCTCCCCAGTGTGGTATTTCAGCCGAGTTTTGAAGGGGACAGGTAACTTGGCTTGTGTGGGATGAGGAGAGAATGAAGGAGGCAGTCAGGGTCTCTCTGTAGAACACAAGGTTTCTACCTGTCCCACCAGCCCGGGGATGCCAACAAAGCCCTCCTCCATGAATCTGCCTCCCTTGTTAATGTGTGACTCTCATAGTGTACTTCATTCCAGTCCTCCTTAAATTGTTCATTCCTTCATTCCATCCTTGCAGGCTTTGTGATGCAGGAACAAGTTCATGTATTCTCCCCACATCTCCATCTCTAGCATTCAACGGAGGTCTTGTCATATACCACCCATTCAAAATACCAGAATGGGAAGAAGAAAAAGGGGTTAAAAAAAAAAAAAAAAAAAAAACTAAAGGAAGAAGTGAGAAGTCAGATGTGGTGGTATATACCTGCAATGCCAGCACTTTGGAGGCAGAGGCAGGAAGATACCAAGTTTCTGAGGCCACTCTTGGCTATAGAGTGAGTGAGACATTGTCTCAAGCAAAGAAAGACATCTCGAAAGAAAGAAGTAGCGCCCTAGTTTGGGCAGCTAGGAAACACATCATCTGACTAACCTTTCATTCTACTGGAAAACATGGGCTAACAGACGCGACCTTCTAAACCAGGGGGAGCGGGCAGGAAGTATTGAGGAAAGACGCCAATGTATTCAGAAAATTCTCCGCGATTCCCATTCATCTGCCCCTTTTCTTCACATGGATAAAAACCACTGTGACACACCAACCCACCCAGCATTTGGACCGACATTCATGTTAAAGGCAATAGCGCATCCAAAGACATGAAAACTAGGAGAGTTACAGTGTTTTAGGAAAACCAGTAGACAAAATTTGGGAAGCGTATAATATCAGGGCTTGTGTGGCTCACTGTCACTGTTTTGTCACATGTTGAGCAGACGCCTAGCTATGTTGATTGTGATGGACTGTCCAAACAAGGCAGACAAATTCTGGATGGCATTCGTGTTGCCCATCACAAGGGACTTCCTTACAGCAGCCAGGTGTGAATTCATTATCAACCCAGTGAAGAAGGCAGAGTCGCTCTTCCTTCACCTAATTTTAGAAAGAGTTTCTATAAGAAATGATTAAATCACTAAACTAGAAATGGGAGCAGGAAAACCAGACATGGCTTTCCAAAAATATGTACTAACTGATGCTGAAGACCTATTCTTACATCAGAGCTGAGCACTGGGCTTCCCTTCCTGATCTGGTGAGTGTTCTCAGCTTTCTTGGGGTTAAACAGCCCAGAACAATGTTGCTACAAAACAGAGGGGAAAACACCAGACTCAGTTTAACTCAATTTCTCCAGATCAGGGTGGGTCACGTCATCCTGAAATAGCATTCGAACAGCCAGGATTTTCTCAAACTCCTTCTACTGTATTAAATTACCAAAGTAAATTGTGGCTATATTTTATCTGCAGTATCAGCAAGATCATATAACACAGTGGTGGAGGCTGGTATCACTTAAAATAGTGAGCTTGAGAAAATGAAAATAAGAAAACCATGGTGGACCGTGGCAAAGATTGAGCACTAATGTGTGCTCTACTAATGTGTACCTCGAGCCTATGAACTCCATAGTTTAGGACAGCAAATCAAAGCTTTTGACCTGGCTAATTGGCTCAGAATCCCTGTGTTCTGCCTAGCTTTATAAACCAAACTCGAGCCTCATTTAGACAGCTAACTATACCAAAGTTTGTTGCCCTGAGCAATAGTTGCCCTTAGTCTGGGTTGCTGAAAGATGCATTCAATATAACTCCATTCCTAATCTAAAAGAGAATGAACAAACTTGATGCCTTATTGGGTGTATCAAAAGAGGAAATGCAGCTAAATGATAGGTGAAAATATGTTGTCATTTTGATCTCATCTTCTATAAATTTTCTATAACTGGAAAATTAGAACTTGCTCTTGGGAGGAATTTTACTTAGTGAACACTTACAGATTGGTTTAATGTAAAATAGTCTTGTTGTGTGTTAAAAGCACACATCGTTTAAGCTGAGCACCAAGTGTGTTCAGATACTAGCAAACCTGCTAAGTAAGCAATTCTTTTCATTTTTCTTAACCACTTTGTGCTTTAAAAAATGATTTGCTTGAAAGTTTAGCAGCCCCGGCAATCTTACTTATAATATAAACATATTTTAAGTTGACTGATTTGAAAATCTAGTAAGTGAGTTAAAATCGTTGTGCTTAGATCAGAGTGAAAATAAATCACCTTAATTGCCACGATCTCTTGATTAGGTGCTATAAAAATGGTAGCTTAAAGGCACAGATGGTCTTCAACTTGTATGTTTTGAGTTAATGATTTTTCAGTTTTCTGATGGTGAGAAAGTCACATGTGTTCAGTAGAAATTGAAGTTTGAATTTCCGTCTTTTCTTAGCCTAGTGCTCTTGTATGACGGTCTCGGAACATGCTGGACAGCCACAGTTGGCACAGCTTCCAGTTAGTGGAGGCACACCAGGGAACATCACTGGTATGCTAGGGTGGGATGTGCGATGAAGTGAGTCTATTCCTCAGGGGAGGCATGGAGGGCACCTGCATTGTAATTTGCAGAGCTTAAAGCTTGCAAGGTAGAGACAGGGAATTCACCAGAGCAAGCCGGAGAGCCAGGTGAGATGTATTAGCAAGCCATTGGCTCAATTGAGAGACCCTGCCTCAGTGAATACAGTGGAGAGTGATTGAGGAACATTCCTGACATCAACCTTGGACATCCACATACATGTACACACACCTGCACTTGCACACATGCGTGTATATGCACATACATACCATGCATGTAAGTGAGGCCAGAGGAAAAAGATGAGCTAAAACTTGCAATTTTCCATCTTCTTGTCCTCCTTTTTTCCCTTAGGAGGAAAAAACCCCAGAAACTGAGCACGATTCCTTTTGTGTAGGGTAAGTGTTTAAATATTTGCAGACAGCCATCACCTCCTTCTTGCGTTCCTCCCATTTCCATTTTCATGCACTCCACAGACAAGCCAAGTTCTTCATTGCACAGTTATTCAGTATTTGGAAAACAAGTATAGGACTCATATTTACATTTATTAAATTTGATTTTGTCAGAAGAAATACAAATAGTTGATATAAGACATAGTTCAATCTCACTAGCAATGAAAAAAGCAAGTTTAAAAAAATGAAATTGCACTCAAAATTTGGAAATGAGCAAAGACTAACAAAAAGCAAAGCTAAGAATTCTGTCAAGAGCAACAGAACTGTGACCCTCACACACTACTGGGGTTACTATATGGCTTTTTTGGAAATCACGCTAGCAATATATGTCAGCAATCACAATTCAGGAATTATCCTAAGAAATTAATCGTTTTGGACAAAGATTCAGTCATAAGAATGTTCACGGCAACAACGTCCAAAATAACAAAATTACACACAATCTTGTGATGGTTAAATCAATTATAGAATGCCTGCTGTGGTATTGGAAAATGATATCACAGAATATTTAACAATGCAGCGTTAACTGGAAAAAAATGGGTTATATAACAGCCACGTGAAGAATGAGCCTTAATCTCTAAAAAAAAGGAGAGTGTATCCATATACAAAAGCAGAGAGTCAGGCATGTGTGAACATAAAACTTCAGAAGGATTTACACCAATGTGAAATGGTCATTTAAATGGAGCCCCTTTTTGTTTCAATCAATTATGTCATGTTACCACATTGCTAAATGTTGTAGGTTGAATGTAGAATGTCCTCTACAGGCGCCTGTGTTTGAGCACGTGGTCCCCAGAAGGTGGCGCTGTTTGGGAGGTTATGCAGGAGTGGGTTTTTGGAGGTGGGCAGTTGAAGGTTGGACCCTCCTCTAGTTCCACGTTGAGTCCTTTGCTTTCTGGTCTGGTCATCAGGTCAGCTGCTGCCCCAGGCTTGCCCTGTCCTCCATCCCTGCTGCAAGGGACTGGTTCCCCCTGAAACTGTGAATCAAAATCAACTGTTCCTCCCTCCGGTTACTTCTGTATTTCTGCGTTTTTTGTCATGGCTATGAGCACAGCAATAATCCACTGCTGGTTACTAACATGAGCTGTCTTTCTGGCATTCATTCCCTCTGTCCTTCCCACACCATGTAGCTTTGACTAATGTCCACATTTTGCAAGCACTCTACCTTTGCCTCTGTATAGACCATTATGTAGAAAGTAAGAAGTTACAGGACTAAGGGAAGCATTTTTTTCTTCTTCTTTATGATCAGAATCACAGTTTCCTCTGATGAGCCAAAGTGTATCAGCTTGATTCTTTAGAGTGCAAAGTAAAATTTTATTAATTCAGTCAAGTGCTCTTTGATCTAACACCAAAGCAAACTGTTAAAACACCCAGGAAATGCACCTGCAACACAGTGGGCTTCTCCACCATCTACATATCAATACTTGTACTGTTTCAAGGATATTTAGAGCTGAGCTCTGGACTTCTCACGTGGTTATTCTGTTTATACTTCTTGAGTGTCTTCTGCGAATCAGCCAATCTACTGGATGCTGAGGAAGTCAGATGTGTTTCCTTTTGTCTTAACGATGAATTGAGGGGTGAACAGTTTTTCTGTAGTCCCCTTCTTGGTTTTACAAAGTGGTGACATTAACATCTGGTAGTGGTGGAGGTTCATTGATTCTTGTTAAGGCTCCTAGCTTGAGAGCAAGTCGGTAGAAGTGATTTACAGTATTGTGACTCAAGAGCGCATTGGAATGTGAAACTGTAAAAGGGCAGCAGAGATGCATGGAAAAGTGATATGGCCTGGGAAAGGGTTCATACCTGCGGAGACCAAGACTAAAGGCCAAGTAAAAGTACTCAGAGCCACTTGAGACATGATAGAAGAGTGTGAAATAGAGGGAAGAGCAGGCACTCCAAGGTCAATGGAAAATGACTGTAAGGAATCGTGGAGGACAGAGTTGAAGAAGTAAGTAGCTTCCTGACCTCAGGGTAATTTAATAGATTATAGTAAAGATTTAGGTAGACTAAGAGCAATGAGGATTTTGAAGGATATTAGGCCAAGGTGCATCTGAATTGCTAAAATAAATCACCTGGCTGTAGGGCAGTGAACATGCTGGAGGGAGAAAATATTGATGTTAAATGGGAGGCCATTGAAGGGGTTTAGGAGGAAGAGCCTGGGAGGTGCCAGTAGAAGGGAAAGACAAGGAATATGTCAGGAGATTATGATGGCCACATTTGGCGTCGTCCCCCTCCCACTTTGGATTTGCAGCCTCAGGAGCCTCCGGCTGAGAGCCCACTGTTACCCCTTCTAATCTCCATTCCTGTTTCAAGTTTGTGTTTGGCCATAGGACCCAGGGTGGCTGCTATGGTCTGAATGTTTGCATTTGCCCCACCAAAATTCATACGAAGCCTAATGACCATTGTGCCTCTGTAAAGCCTTTGGGAAGTAATTAGATTATGAGAGTGGAGCCCTCATGAATGGGGTTAGAGAGTTTCTAAAAGAGACCCCAGGGTCTACTTTGCCTCTTCCAGCACGTGAAGACACTCTAAGATACATTCTCTGAGCCTGGGAATGGTTCTAACCCAGACACTACATTTTGCTGATCCCTTGATCTTGGACCCCTCGACCTCTAGAACTGTGGGAAATCCATTTCTGGTGTTTAAAAGCTTTATGGTATTTTATCATTGACCCAGTAGCTTAAGCACAGATACCAACAGCCATTCTACTCCAACACTGTAGATACCTGTTAGAGACTGGAGGGCATGTGATTTGCATACTCTCATGGATACTCACAGCAGGACCCTTGCAAGTGGAATAAAAAAATGGTAAGTGACTGGCCTGTGTTTTGAAGTCCTGGAGATATGGGCCAGCTCTCCGCATGCTGCTCGTTAAAAATATGAGCCTCCAAGGAAATAGAGATGTTTTGTTTGAATATTCTCTTTAGGTCTTTATTAAAGAGTATCTGGCAAGCTAGAAGGCTATAACTATTTTACTTAGCACCTTATTTACTTTGTTGTTATTGGTTACGTATTTAGGCATATAGTATATAGACCTTCTGCCTTGGACCCTGAAAGCTTAGGGGAAACAATGTATTGAAGAATTATATAGTGGTTACACCCAATAGGACCTGACTGACAGAAGGAAATGGGTGGTTCTAACATATTCTGGGATACAGAACACCAAGAGAAGGCTAAGATTTGGGAGAGGAATCAAGAGCTCAATTTTGATGCATTGGGTCTGGGCATCATTGAGAATATAAGAGATGAGAGGTAGAGTTTATCAGTCTATAACACAGTCTGCTCCTATCCCTAAGGGGGAAAAGGGATTAAAGGACTGCAATGCTTTTCTGCATGCTAAGCGTGGATAACTAGCGCAACTTAGGAGTATAGATAGGACATTGATGGGACCTCACAAAAGGCTATTTCTGGTCTCCTGAGTGATACAACACTGGATGTCAATTAAGACTAATTCACAGCAGAGCAAGCGCAGCTGCATGTGAGCAGTACATCTTGTAGGCTCTTAAGCTGTAACTAGTAGGACCATTGTACTATTGTTAGCATGCCAGAGTAACCTTCCTGGAAGAGGCCGCCTCTTTGAGCCAGAATTCCATCTAAAATCTGTACTGACCTTTCTCCTCCTCACTCCTCTCTTCCTCCTTCTCCTTCTTGTTGCTAGAAACAATTCCAAGGAGCTTAGAATTTTATTTGAATTTTGCCTTGTACCTAATTTTTCTTTTCTTTCTTTTTAAACATGTTTTATTCATTTTTTTGGTTTATGTGTCTGGGTGTTTTGCCCACATGCATATCTGTGTACCACATGCATGCAGTGCTTGCAGGGGCCAGTAGAGGGCATCAGGTCCAGCTGTAACTAGAGTTATAGATGGTTATGAGCCACTCTGTAGGTGCTGGGAATTGAACCCCTGTTGTGGGATGTTCTGTATGTTAAATGTGTTGCTCTGATTGGTTAATAAATAAAACGCTGATTGGCCAGTAGCCAGGCAGGAAGTATAGGTGGGACAAGGAGAGAGGAGAATTCTGGGAAGTGGAAGGCTGAGTCACAAAGATACTGCCAGCCATCGCCATGACAAGCGAGATGTAAGATACCGGTAAGCCACAAGCCACGTGGCAACTTATAGACTAATAGAAATGGGTTAATTTAAGATAAAAAATAGCTAGCTAGAAGCCTGCCATGACCATACAGTTTATAAGTAATATAAGTCTCTGTGTTTACTTGGTTGGGTCTGAGCAGCTGTGGGACTGGCAGGTGAGAGAGACTTGTCCTGACTGTGGGCCAGGACCAGAAAAACTCCAGCTACAAACCCCTCCAAGAGCAACCTGTGCTCTTAACCTGTGAGCCATTTCCCCAGCCCAGGGTTACTTTCTTGATACATACATTTAAAAGGTCAGGGCGGAAATGCCTGCCTCATTCCTGTATTGGAGTAAACATACTGAGCTGGAGTATTGTTCATTGAAAGGCAGCCAATTATCTAGTAAGAACACTGTCTTGTTGTTTTTAGGCTACCTATGTGGTTCCTGCCCTTATGTTAGGACATAGAATCCATGACATGTGACCTTCATGGGGACCCCAAAGCATAGGAGTAAGAACGGAATTTCTTCCTGCTAACTTAACTCATAGGGAATGCTACCCAGAAAACGTTGTTACTGTTAAATGGGACAAGTTAAATGGGAAGATTCTGTCCCAGAGCCGAAACTGCATGTTAAAAAAAAAAAAAAAGCAGCTAAGTTTGGGAGCCAGCCAACAATTCCTCTGCTCTTCTGCAGGGATCAAGATGAAAATGACTCATTTTAAAGATAAAAGTGGCCCCTTCCACATCTAAACCTATTTGTACATGTTTATAATATGATATTTATTTATGTATCCCCCGTGGCGATGTAAGTACAAATGATCCTGTGACATATGGAGTGCATTTTCTTTAAAATAAACAGACATGGTTAATATTCAGAAAGAACCAATAGTGGACACGAGTGCAGCCTCCTGTAAATCTTCAAGAGTTTGAAGAAATCATCAACCTCGGGTTAGAGAGAAGAACTCATTTCCTATGGTACAGAGGTTTCTAAGCTAACAAAACTGAGATCTGTGTTTCAGGACAGTGAGCTTGTCTCCAATGCCTTCAAGTGTGATAAATTGAATAGATGGGATTTAGCCTATGCTACATAGATTTTTTTTCATTGATTCTTACTTTCTAGAGTTGCGTTGTGCATGTATGTTTGTGTGAGTGGATGTGTGTGTATATGTGTGTGGACTCAATCATGATTATGCATGAGGAGGCTAGAGGTCAACATTAGGTATTGTAGTATAGTTCTGCCCCTTATATTTTGAGACAGTGCTGCTCACTGAACCTGGAGCTCACCATTACAGCTAGATTGGCTGGTCAGCAAGCCCCAGGGATCTGCTTGTTTCTGTCTCCCCAGTACTAGGGTCACAAATGCACACTGCTACACCTGGCTTTTATGCAGGTGCTGGAGATCTGAATGCCTATCCTTGCTTGAGCAGAGCTGGTTATTGGGGTGAAAACTGAGAGATCAGAGGAATAGAACAAGTCAAGCAATGGGTTCTTACCACTAGGAAAACCTCAGCCCAAGAGAGAGCTACTTCCTGTATACTCATGCCTATATACCTTTCTGTGCCCTGCCGCCTTACTTCCTCTTTCCACCCAGCTACATCATATCCTCTTCCCGCCCAGCTCTATCACTTCCTGTCTGTCTGAACAGACCTCCAGACTTCTATGGTAACTAGTGCTGGGATTAAAGGCATATGCTACCAGGCCTGGCTCTGTTCCCAGTGTGGTCTTGAACTCAGAGATCCGGATGGATCTCAGCCTCCCCAATGCTAGGATTAAAGGCATGTGCTACCATTGCCTGACCTCTATGTTTAATATAGTGGCTGGCTTTTTCCTCTGATCCCCAGATAAACTTTATTGGGGTACACAAATAAAATATCACCACAGACTAACCCCCCAAAACCCTGCCCAAATAAACTGTTCAAGGCCTCATAAATATAGTCAAATAAGGAATGCATATGCGAAAACAAGAATAAATAAAATTATATGAATTTTCTCTGCTAGGCTTTCGGCTACATGATTATGAGATTCCAATATTTGTGCAGCTTCATAATTTTATATATTATTACATTTTTTTCTGTTAATTTTGCAATGAAATCTTGAAAATATTGTTTTTTCATATGACTGATTAGATTATGAGATACTGAATATAAACTACTCAGAAAGTAGGATTTTTTTCACTTGAGTTTTATTGATTGGAGTGAGTGTGCTAAACACACAAGTGTGAATTTATCAACAGAATGAGGCTTTCTTTTAAACAAAGAAAGAAATTTTCTATTCCATTAAAGAAAATGAAATATTTGTCTAGATGAATGATACTTATTATATACCTAAATTGTAGGTATATCTAGATAAATTGGAACAGCTATATTAAAAATAATTTTAATATATACCAAGGAAATGCTGTCTTTCAACTTTTAAAAAGACTTATTTATTTTATTTAATGTGTATGATTGTTTTGCTTGAATGTATATGTGTGTACCCCATACGTACCTAGTGCCTGTAGCAATCAGAAGAGAACATTTGACTCCCTGGATCTAGAGTTACAGATTGACACAAGCTACCACGTAGGTGCTGAGAAGTGAACCCAGGCTCTTTGAAAAAGAAGCAAGTGCTCTTAACCACTCAGCCATATTTCTAGCTCTGACAATGTTATTTCAACATGAGTAAGAATAATCCAGCATTGCCTTGAATGTCCCTTCCCTAAGGACTAGTTTTCCTAGTACCAGAGGTACCATGCAAACTTATAAAGGAGGGAGGCAACCAAAAGCCCTCCCCAGCTAGGATGCCTATGAACCACATTAGTGACCAGCGTAGCACTGGAACCTGAAGGGTACAGTTGTGGCACTCATACCTTGGTGGTAACCAATAGCTTTCCAGTTGGACTTAAGGCCTCCTCAACAAGAGGGAAACCATGCCTGGTACTGGAAACCTAGCTAACTACTGAGGGCCAGTGAAATCTTTGGTCTTGGAGGAGAATCGCCGTTACTTGACTAAACCAGCCTAGTCCTTAACAATAATCTAAACGTTTGTCCTTATGCCCACAGATAAGTAGAGTCTTCCCCTCTCATCAAGGAAACTTCTCTTTGCAACAGATGGAGACCTTTACAGAAAACCGTAGCCAATCAAAATGCAGAGTTGCGGATCCTAGTCCCAATGAACACATCTACCAAACAGCTACTGCTCCTAAAGTTGAGGGAACGCTGGAGAAGAGGGAGAAGGAAGACTGAGAGTCAGAGGAGCAGGGAATTGGCTGTGAGATTTTGTCTCCTAGTAGTGGCAGAAGCTACACCCATAAAATCTCCCCAGCAGACTTCAATGTTAGCTGAACCTGCATGACACCAATGACCAGGTCAAAGTGAACAGAGAAAAGCCCATGAGGCCTGGACTCCACACAGAGAACTACAAGCAACTAAGGAATGCTGGGAGCGGGAGAGATGGAGCACACCAATGGGCTCTCCAATGGCAAATGGTCAGCCTGGAAAACATAGATACAAGTAACACTATATGGACTGAGCAGATTACATTTGGGAGTATGTATATGTATAGACATACACGTATATCTGTGCAATAACAATCAGTGAAAAAGGTGGCCATGGATTTGAAGGAGAGTGGGAAGAGGTATATGCAAGGCTTGGAAGGAGGAAAGGGAAGAGGAAAATGTTGTAATTACTTTATAATCTCAAAAAAAGGAAAAAAAAAGAATAATAAATCTCCATATCTACAAAAAAATTGAAGTTTTGCAGTGTGTGCAAGTATGTGCATTTGTATGTGTGGCTGCATGTGTGGGGACATGTATGTAGAGTCCAGAAGACTACCTTAGCTGTTGTTCTTCAGACATTGTCTGCCTTAATTTTTTGAGGCAGAGTCTGTCACTGATCTGGAAATTGCCAAGTAAGCAAAATTGGCTGCCACTCAAACTTCAATCATTCCCCTGCCTTGGTCTCCCCAGTGCCGGCCTTAGAGGGGTGTGCCAGCATATACAGCCTTCTAACACATGGTTTCTGGACCTTTAATCCGGGTCCTCATATTTGTAAGGCAAACAGTTTATTACCTGAGCTTTCTTTCCAGGCCCCTAAATCACATTTAACATGTATTGTTAAATAATGCAAGTCATTGTACCTTATATTTAAATTTGGGAGAATAAGAAACCACAATTTTATCCAAATTTTATGCCCTAATTTGTTATTAGAGCTAAACTATTTTGTGAGGAACTAAATTGGGAATTAACGTAACCGTTGGCTTTAAATCTGTTATTTCAAAATACAAAAATAAATTCAGGCTTCTTCTCAAAACATTAGCTACCGAATTAGTGAGTTGTTGCAATACAATTTAAAAGTTAACCAATTTCACAGTTACCAAATGCAAGGTCACTCACTGTTCATCAGCAAAGCATCAAGTTGAAAGTGTGTACCGCTGAAGCTTCAGCTCATCAAGCAGGTTTGGATGGCTTTGTCCCCACCCATTGGTCCCCTTGTGTGACTTTACGAAACACAAAGGGTGACCTACTGGATCCTCAGAGCGAACTTTCTGGCCAACTCTATAGTTCAAAGGAGGAGAAGCAGAGGGCTAGAGCACGGGGTGCTCTCTGGCAGCAGTTAAATCTTTTCTATGTTAGCAAAAACATACTAAAAATGCCTTAGCCTGTTCTTTTCAGTTTTTCCTTTTCCATAGAAAAGTATAACTCAGGAGGATTTGCCTATTTTTAGACTGAAACCTGCTGTCACAGGAAGTGATTCATCTGACCCGTCCCGCAGGGTCCTTTCACTCCTCCAGCCTCACTGTGCCCACCGGCCCTTCAATATCTACCCAGACCTCTGAAACGTCCTCACTAAAATCAGATCACAGCAAAGCCACAAACCCCAAAGCAAGCAATGATAGGAAACTTTGCTGAAAATGCAATGCCAGCCTTAATTGCCATCGTGTTTTTTTAGGTTAAAGGATTCTGGCAGGTCATTCTTTTTTTTTTTTTTCCAAATTAATTCTGGATCATAAGCTTCTTCTATTAGCTGGTTTGTGCAAGTACCACATTGCTGAGAGAATGACAAGAAATAGGAGCCATGGAATCTTACATGTCTGTCTAAAGTCTCCCAGACCTATCGTAGAACCCAGAAAATTTCAGATCGTCCAGACCCGGTTTAGTTAGCTGAGTAGAGCAAAAGCGAACCAGGGAATTTTCTAAGCACTGCCCAGCCATACTTCACTAAAGGAAGAGTCATGTTTGCCTTTTATAAAAAAGGCAGGGCCAAAAGACCAATATTCACTGGCTTTCCTTCCATCCAAAACTTTCCCCACAATTCTCTGCCAACTCATGAGCTGAAGTTTCAATTTTTTTTTTCTTGCATGGCTGTTTTTCAAATACAGAAAAATTATGTGGGGCAATTCTCAATGGTCTTGTTGGGCCATGCACCTCCCTTTGGTTTATAGTCTCCCCGTAGATCTGTGACCATGGGCGTTCAGAAGAGCTCAGGAGCCAGCCCTGCTGCTACTAAAGCCATGCCCCATAGTGTCGCTGCTGAGGCAAACAAGCAAACAAAACCACATGGAAAGAATGCTATGGGTGTTGATAGTCTTTGGGGTCTTCATATTGTATACAGAAGATGCAGAGGGAAGGCCACACTCTTACATGCAGGCATTCAGAACTGCCAGCATCAAACCTTGTCTGCTAAACTTGCTGGAAAGAAGCTGACTGTAAAGGCTGCTCCTCTCAGTGGACGGACACCTACCTCCTCGACTTCCAACTTCAGGATGGTTTGTGTCTGCCTCCCCATTAATAGGGCACAGGTGGGATCTGAGGCAGAGAGGGTGGCTCTGCACCCCAGCCTCCTTCCCTATGGTCCCCAGGACCCCGACAGTGACACTGACTTTGAGGTAATCTGGTTCTCTCTTCTCATTTTGTTAATGGAAGACTGTGAGGCTTTGAGAAGCTGAGTGACTCTCCCGGGGTCTTTCAGCCGGTCTGGAACCGAGAGAGTGAAATGAGAGTCTAGGTTTTTCCATGCTTGGCAGCTACAGAGATTCCTGGAGGCTGACCATGTCTTTGAGTCAGAAACGTTCTGAACAGCAATCGGATCATGACTGTTTGTTCTCTGTGTCATTACATTACAGTTTCTAGCTAAGTCCCTAAGAAGTTTATAAAAGTGCCTCAGAGTCTCTAAGAATCACAAATGATTATACATGTTCAAGAGCATGCCTGGCTGAATCCAAGGAGGGTCACAAAGTGAGAGCACATGAAACTCCTGAACATGTACCATCCTGAGCCTCTGGTAGGCTGGGATCCATGCCTACCTTCTTCAGGGTTTAGAGTAATACCCATATGTCCAAGATACTTCCCAATATTGGTGCAAAAAATTCTTTTTAAATTAAGTATTAACTTTTCTGAATTAGCAACAACTTGTATTCAAAAATGTCTCTGGTTACTTTGTGCATCTCACATCCACTTCGATTGAATGTCCCCAACTCTGGGTCTCATGATTTCATCTTCCTTTCACTGGCTCAGCTGAGTAATCACTTCTCTCATGGCTGAGAATCAATTGTATCCATTGTTCTGTTTTGGTGAATTAACTATAAAATTCTTACAGGTACACAGAAAGGCAACTGTAAGTATATAACTTCCTTGGAATTTTCTCAAAAATCAATTGGCTTTTAATGAAGGACACAAAAACCATGGCAGAATGTCCCCATCACTAAGAACATCATAATCTCTCTAAAAGAAAGCATGCACATTAACAAACTAGTTCTTCAAAGGTCAAGTGAGCAGCGTGTACACTAACTGTTGGAAGAGTTCAGAGGAGAGAGGACACAGATATTCCAATAGTTTGGAAAGGTTTCATGGGAGAGACAGGATTTAGGTGAGGACAGACAGAGTGGATGTGAGTCAGAATAGAAGGAAAGAATGCTTGCTTTGGGGACTAAGGATCTTAAAGGTTGAGCATTGGCCCAGCTGTACATGAGGCCATATTTGATACCTAGCACTACAAATCAAGTACATTTTTGAGTTAGGGCTATAAACTGACCAAGTATCATTGATCTTGTTTGGATCTTGAATGTCTCTGGGGGACCATGTGTTAAAGGCTTGGTCTCCAGCTTGGTGTCATTGGGAGGTGGTGGAGTCTTTAAGGGGTTGGAACCAGTGTGTGATTGTGACCAGTCTTAAACCCAAAGGGAGAGTGGCATCCAATGTGGGCTGTGGGATTCAGTCTCTGCTTTTCATTGACTTCCCTGAGCTTAGTGGCTGTGTGCCACCAAATGCTCCCACCATTGTATGCTGTCTTGCTCCAAGCCGCAAACAGAGCTAACTGATGATGGTCTGAATTTTGGGAGTTGTCAGTCAAAATAGACCTTTCTTCTTTGTAACTGATTGTCTCAGATATTCCTCCCAGCAAGCGAAAGCTGGCTAATGGAGGTACTGGGTACAAAATGAACAGGAAACAGAACTATGGGGAGGGACAGGACTGATGCTTTGCATTCGAGAAATTCTGTTTGGACAAGAAGCACTAGCTAATTTGTGTGTCTGTGGAGGGGTGTGGAGGGGTGTGGAGGGGTGTGGAGGGGTATAAATATGCCTGTGCAGTGTATGGGCACATGTGTGATGTGTGTAGTACATGTGCACACATTTGTAGGGTGTGTGTGTGTGTGTGTGTGTGTGTGTGTGTGTGTGTGTAAGCCAGAACAGTGTACTGGGTGTCCTGCTTTGCCACCCTCACCCTTGCTTCCTTCAGATGGAACCCTGTACTGATCTTGGGACTCACTGTTTCAGGCCATACATTGGAGGGATCTATCTGCATCTGCCTGCCACCATGCTGGGTCATTGGCACATTCACAAACAAGCCGAGCCCTTTACATCCGTGGTTTGAAAACTCAGCTCCTATGCTTCTGCAACAAGCAATCTTACCTACTGGGTTCGCTCCCTAGCCCAGATTTATAACTTTATAAAGATAATATATATGTATCTTATGTATATGAAATATTACCTTATTATGTAATATGCAATACAATTATATCTTACTAGCTAAAATAATATATAATATACTATAGTATCAGATTAATTTTCCTTTCCTTTGTCCTACCTTCTTCCCTCCCTCCTTCCCTTCTTCCCTCCTTCTCTCCCTTCCTTCTGTTCCTCCCTCTCCCTTTCTTCCTTCTTACTTTTTCCCTTCCCTTTCCACTTCACTTTCTTCCTTTCCACCCTGCTACCCTTCTCTGCTTCCTTTCTACAGTAAGAATAGAGAAGGAAGTAAAGATATTGGGAGATGCAGTATACATGCAGTCTCTAGTAATGCTGTGTCCAAGAGATGCCCACTGTTCAGCTTGCACAAACCTGCATGCTATGTCCCATGATGCCCGACTGTGGAGTGAGGAGAGATGCTGTGTGTGTGAGCAACTGTCAAATAATGGAAGGGTTCCTGAACACAGCCAGATAGGGAGGGAGGAATTAAAAGCCAGTGACGGTTGATATGGTTTCCCTAACGGCATTTTTGGGGTACACTCTTAATGCTTTTAATTCCCAGACTAACTTGAGAATTTCATTATGAAGGTGGCTTGGGAGGTGATATGTTTTTGGTCAAAGGCTTATTTGATGAGTTTTAAGAAACAACATCTCCATGCTTCTTTCATTTGTCAGATTGACCCCATGTGGAGGTGCGGGCTATGAAAATAAATAGTGAGGATAAGAAGGTCTTTATTCCTCTTGCATTCCCTTGACTTTGTCCTTTGTGCCATGGAAAACTGGAAAGGCACATTGAAGCATTGATAACAGTTGTATAAGGGCTTATGGTGGCCCCTGAGGAACAATTTTAACATGCTGCACTGTTAGGCTAAGGAATTTTGCAACCTTGATCATGTGGTTCAATTCCCCCTAGAAAGGATAAACAGTCTCTAGCTGCTCAGAAAATGTACATTAAATCCAAAAATGTAACAGACTCACAAACTTCTCACAAACATTTGTTGGGTATCTAGTGTGGGTGCCCTGCTGGTCTACCTGGCAGGTATGTTGATGCTCAAAAAATACTGGGTGGAGAATTCATGGATTCATGAAATCTTTTTTTTTTTTTTTGGGAGGTTTACAGGTAAAATACGCTGATTCCAGAGGAAGGAGGTCAGAGGTGTCAAGAACAGATGGAGATTTGTTGTCATCCAGACCTGAGGGTGGGAAGGTTTAAATGTGGGTGTGAAGGGAAGGGCAGAGGAGGGACATGCTAATGGGAGAAGTCTGTGGCACATTCCAGTTTGCTGACTGTAGGGGAACTATTAAGGATCAGGGCAGGAAAAGGTTAAATGTAGCTGGATTTCTGAATCTGTAGAATGTCCTGATGGTATGGGAATCAGACAGCATGGGGTTCATTTAGATAGGTTTAGAGGGGGACTTTATAGAGACATCATGCAGTTAGAACCTTCCACTTGGTATTTAGGACAAAACCAGAACTAAGCCTGCTTCAATTTATCAGTCAGTGCAAGTGTGCATGTCAGTCCTTAAGGGCAATGGACACAGCACAATGCAGAACCACTTCTAAAAATGTCCATTTCATCATAATTCAGTGATAGGATTTCTGTTGCGGAAGTGTTATATTTCATTTAAGTCCAGAATGCGTGCAATGTGGACCACTGAAGGAAGTGCAAATGTGAACTGTGCTCGTACGGTGTCCAAACCGAGGGACGGTTCTATATAGAAGCACTTTTCACCTTAGAAACTTCCCAGTGTGTGGTAGTGAATGGCATCTGGATTTCAGAAAATACATGGATACGTGGGGGAAAGCATGCTAAGTAAGAACAGAGGCTTAAGACTCTGAGGAAAGAAGGAAGTGGATGCAGAGATGGCACATTTAAAGGACTGAATGTAAGATGTGTAAGTCACTAAGTCAGGGGAAGAAGAGAGATCTCAAGAGGATCCCACAGGCTTCAACTGGCAAAGAGGCAAAAAAGCAAAATGAAGAAACAAAACAAATGAGTAAACAAACAAAAAATAAGCAAGGAAAGTGATTTGGATGACCAGTTTCCAAACCGGACTTATGAAGTTCTTGTTTGTGACCTTAAAATCTGTAACATAGATAACTGGTCAAGGCATTTTTAAAATCAAATGGGGATAAGTCCTTGAACCTAGTTACTTGAAGCTATGTATATATTTTAAGCAAAAACTGTTGGGTTTGTGGTTTTTTTAGGAGGCGCTATTGACCCTAGGTAGTACATCACAAGATCTCAGATATACAGTCTCCTTTCTAGGCCTGAAGGCTAGTCATTGTTAGCATCAAGGAAAACACAGTCCATCTAAGGTCGAGACATGTTTCCAACAGGGACTGGCAGTGGCTCCCTCATTGGGTAGCTAACAAAGAATTTTCAGTGTGAGGACCAAGGAGGGTGGGAACTGTGCTCCAGCCTTCGCAGCCAGTGTGTTCGCGCCTGTGGTTGGGTATGGAATGAAGACATCACCAACCGCACAGGGAAGATTTCCAGGCTACTGCCCTGTGGGATTTTGTTTATTGGTCAATTTTGCAAACAACTCCCCTCTGACCAAACATTCAAATTGCTGAAGCTTGGAAGTAATTAGGTGGTTCTGTAGATGCATGGAGTTCTAGGCTTTGCTGGGGTCTGAGAAATGATCCGGGCGGGGACACCAGCCTGGGGTCTGTTCTGTGTGGTATTACCAACAGATAATCTGCTTATTCTTGCCTGATGGCTTCCAGCAAAGGCGTCTCCTACATTGTCAGGGAGTCCTCTCTGAAATTATCTGTATCTTAGAGCGACTTCAACTTCTTGAATTAGTGCAAACCCATTAGACCGTGTGTGTGTGTGTGTGTGTGTGTGTGTGTGTGTGTGTGTGTGTGTGTGTAACTCCACATAAACTATGTAGTAAAATATTGCTATTAATATACATTGGGTTTTTTAGAGGAAGAACTTAAGACATAGATTAGTTCTGCACCTTCCCTAAGGTCGAAAGTGTTGAACCATGGTATTGCTCCAGCATCTGAGTTCATACCTGATAGAAAAGAGAAAAACCATCCCCCTCTACCCATCGCAAGTCCATTCACTGGTTGAGGTGCCCTAAATTGGACTAATAAAAGAGAGATTAACTGGAGAAAAATGAGGAGAATATACACACAAGTCACACACAGAGGAGCACCCAGTGCTGAGGAACTCGGAGGGTTCTGGGAACTTGCACTTAGACAGCATCTAACAAGATTAGAGGATTCCAGAAAAGTCTAAAGCAAAGGAGGAGGACTTTGAGTTTCCAGGGATGATGGGGAGAAAGGGAAACACATGGAGGGGAGCTAGTGGTAGACAAGGGGTAGATCCTGTGGTGTCATCTTTTGGGTGATCAAGGTCCAACATTGTCTGTGTGATTAACTTCTGCCGTCTCTATAGAGAGGAAAGGGAGGCTCCTTTAATCGTCATGTCTCTTGTTTAGGCAAACAGGATGAAGGAAAAGAGCTTGCTTTCTGCCTGCTTTTTAGTGACCCCAGACAGGCAGGTTTTCAGGTACACTGTTGCCCTTCCCTGGCTTTCTTTTGTATGTAGCTCTTCTCACTATTAACGCCAACATTTGAAGACTGTTCATAGGGTTTCTCTCAGTATGATTTCCCCAAGCTAACTGAGCCCAGTTAATATGATCATTTCTTCTCAAGACTGTGGTTATGAGCTAGAAATATAAAGTTTAGTTTGTCAGCCATCTCTTAAAACTGGAACCCAGAACTGAATTCAGACTCCAGTAGGATCTGACGTGAGTGGGATAGAATCATATCGAGAGAAGGCTCTAGAATTGGCCTGCCATCCCTTAACTGATTCATGATGAAACACACATGATGCCAGACTGAGACAGAAAACAAATGCCCAGCCATGGCCAGTTCTTTAAAAGAAACTCTTTGAGATGAAGAGGAAACACCCAGGGATGAAAGGTTTGAATGGGCAGGATGGGCAGGGTGAGGAGGACGGACCGAGCCAGGGCCGGTCAGCCAAAACTCCGGGGAAGCCTTAAGGAAATACAACACATGCTAAGCTAAGAAAGGGATCTTCTGCTATATGCCACTCCACCACCAGACGACAAAGATGCTCAGTGGAAGTTCACACCGCACCGAGAGGGAAGAGGTTGTGTTCACACTTGTTTGCAAGGCCTGGAACGCTGGGGTTTCATAGCCTGTTGTCAGATGCGTGTCACTTTTGTATTTTGTACTTGGATGTTCGTTTCCCTCCCTACTACCTGACACTCCAAAACTCCTCAAGTTTGTTTTCAGAGAAGAACTTATCTAGAGGAGGCAAAAATGCCGTTTTATACACTAAAATACTATTTAGTGGGAAAAGACCATGCCCCAGGGAGGGTTTGGAGGAGAGGACAGGAGACCAAAGCTAAGTCAATCTGCTTTAAAGTTGGACACATTTACTCTGCCCACCCTGCCTTTCACCCTCCCCCCGCACCCCTTTACTGGAGAAGCGGGAGGGAGAAGAGCGTGGCAAGATGGAGGAAGACTTTTTTTTTTTTTGGCTACAGCCTGAAGAGAGAAGGGCAGCGGGGTAGAACGATCACAATATTATTTTTAAAGATTCCCAGTGTCTTCTTCCAAGGTTCAGTGGTAAATTATAATCCTCCTTCCATTATCTATCATTTCAGTATTATTTGAAAATGAAAAACATTTCAGATAATTATAGCAGACACTTGTGTGTGCACTAAAACAGAACAGATGTGAATGTTCTGTATATTTACTGCAGATCTATTTTTATTTTTTACATAAGCCCTACAAATAAGGCTAAGTCTTCATCCATGCCACTTCCAGTTTCCAATCTAGAATTATCAGTTTCTCATAATGGTAGACTGCATGACTAGGTTTTGTTTTTTAAGAAGATATATATTCTTATATATTCTATCATCTATCTAACTGTCTGTCTGTCTATCTATCTATCTATCTCTCTATCTACCTGTCTATCCATCCATCCATCCGTCCGTCCGTCCGTCCATCCGTCTGTCTGTCCTTGCATTCATCCATCCATCCATCCATCCATCCATCCATCCATCCATCCATCCATCCATCTATCATCTATCTATCTATCTATCTATCTATCTATCTATCTATCTATCTATCCATCTATCATCTATCCCTCCTACTTAGCGTTGTCTATTTGACATAGACTAGAGTCATCTGAGAGAGAAGTCTGAACTGAGGACTTGCCTAGGTTAGGTTTGCTTGTGGGCGTGTCTATAGGGGACTTTCTTAGTTGCCAACTGCTGTAGAAAGGCCCAATCCGGGTGGCACAATCCTTAAGTAGGTGGTTCCGGGCTGCATAAGAATGCTAGACAGGCCTGAGTTTGTGAATGAGCCAGCGAAAAGAGTTCGCCATACTTTCTGCTTCGAGTTCCTACCTTTAGTTCCTGTCCTGACTTCACTCAGTGATGGGCTGTCATCTGGACATGCACCACGAAATAAATCCTGTCCGCCCCAAAGCTGCTTTTGTCTGAGTGTTTATCACAGCTATAGAAAAGAAGCTAGAATGATACTGTTCTCGCCAGTATTTCCCACGATTCTCCGTATTTCAATCTTTTATGTAAACATTACTGAACTGTATGGCTGGCAACAAACCTAACCTGTTTGCATCTTGTTTCTTTCACTCTACATTAGGTGTTTGAGTTTTAGAAACACATGACCTTGGTTCATTGATGTAGCTCTGCCATAAACAGTCATGATCTGTATAAACTTCATTCATTCCCCTATTGAAAGAAGTTGTTGAATTGTTTCTTTCAAACTGTTATTGTAGAAGTAGAGAGATGTCCCCCCACACTCCCAGCACCCACATTTCTTTCTCCCAACACACTCAGAAGGGCTACTGTTACCTGTGTGGTATAAACTATTACTTCCTTCACCCTCTTCTAGGATTTAGATAAGTGTTCCTCAAGGGCCCACATGTTCAAAACCTCATTCTAAGCCCAGGGCACAACAGGGAGCTGGTAAAACCTCGAAGAGGTACAGCCAGCCTAGTGGGAGCTTTCCTGGTCATTGCAGGCCTAGCTTTGAAGCTGACTCTGGTGCCCAAGCCCTTTTTATGTGTTTCCCAGTCCTGGGAGGTGAGCAGCTTGCTGTGCCCTGCCCCTGCCCCTTGCCCCCATGCAGACCCAAAGCCAACGGTTCTCACCCACCTGCCCAGTCACGTCGAGGCCATCCCTCGCACTATGTCCCTCGTTCCCTGGGTCACCTCCCTCCCTAAGGAGCAGCATCTTTCTTTCAGCATAAAACATACTTTTTTCTCTGGTCTTAATAAACAAAACCTCTTCCCTGTTAGCCCGAGTTCTCTGCTAAATTCAAAGCAGAATCCTCAAAATATTTTTTTTCTGTATTGAGGTCTCCAATTTCTTTCCCTACCGTCTCTTAAAACCATGTCTGTAAGGCATATATATGTATATATCCAACATTAAACTTCTCATTGACTGCAAATGAAAATGATTTTTAAAAAATTGCTTAGTCACACAGAAGGCAAAACCTATTAACCAGCTGTGAACAGTTAAAATAAACACAGTAAGTAACTGCGAGAACACTTTATAAGTATGGTTTCAGCTTCGACCAACAGTTAGTCATTATGCGGGAAGCTGAAGGTGGGTCCCCAGTCAGAGCTGGCTATGCCGAGTGTCTATGGCCGAGTCCTGGTTATTCACCGCTTCTCATAACTACCTTTGTTAAATTGTTAGCTTATCCATTCACTCTATATTCTCACTTCCCCTTCCCTCTCCTGTTTGTCCTCCTCTTCATTCGTGGGTTATATGTGGGATCTGGCTCACTTGAGAAGTCTAACCATTTACTATACAGACATCTTCAGACACGTCATTCTTCTGCCCTTCATAGACATCATTTCCCTATGTGTTTTATTATACCTTCCTATACACTGAGTCACTCAGCCCGTTGCTCATTCTTGCTGCTTGCACTCCAAATAGATTTATTTAAAGAGTGCTTTGTCATCACAGGAGTACGCTAGTGACTATGCTTACTTCACACTTACTCCAAGTCCTCTAACAACATGGGGATGATCAACTATTTTGTTGTTTCTAAACTCTGAATATTTTATAGTTTTGCTTCAGTCCCCTAGATGGGTCCAACTTCTGTACTATTATATCCTAGTGGACTGTGTTTTGTCTGTTAGTACAGCTTTCAGACTCTACCAATTCTTGCTGAGAACTGCATTCTGCTGTATGAGTTATTCAGCTACGATTCTGAGAGAGACTGCTCATTTTAACTAGTTACCTTAGGAAGAGAGATACATGCTGCAACCTGGACTGGAACATCTCCTAAAGGTCCCTACTAAGGAGTTACTGGGAGGTGGTGAAGCATTTAAGAATAGAGCCTAGAGAGAGGTCTCTAGATCATTGGGGGTGTGTCCTCAAAGGAGACTGGAACTCCACTCTCTTCCTCCCTTTTCTCTTCCCAGCCAGGTGAGCAGTTTTGTTTTGCTGTGTGTTTCTGTCCTGATGTGTTATTGTGCTGACATATCTCGAACAGTTCAGCTATGAGGTCTCTGCAAATCTTTATTTACCTAGCCCTTAGGACCTGTGAAGCTGAAAGGAGATGGTAGAACAATCTCTTTGAATGTGCCCTCTCCAGAATTCAGTCATAAGGTTCCCTTAGCCTGCAGTCTGTCCTGAGGACTGAAGCCCACTCCCCCATTTGGTGATAACTTGCTCTATACACAGAGATGCTTGTAGATCGCAGTCCCTGATGGTGAATTAAGCATGTTGCTATGGGCAAGGCTCTTTGAGAGAGGAGCCTGCTCAACGGAACCAGCCGGAGAACCCAGTGACCACAGGAAAGGACGGGCCTGGTGAGGGCCTGGCAGGAGACTGTGTACCTGACTTGGGTCACTCTGCGTGCTCACAGCCTGCAGTCACTCTTTGGCTCCTGGTCACTTGGCATCACTTCATATTATTTCCCCTGAGCCTGAGCTGGTGAGAATAATGGAGCTGTATTCTGGACACTTTATCCATGCATAATTAGGGGTAACATTCAGACATAATAAACATCTGTGAAATATTTTAGCTTACTTAAAGTAAAATGCACATTAAATGTGAACTTTAATATTCTGTAAGCAACAAATTATTTATCCATAAAATGTCTTTCAGAAAAATTTGCTTTAGAGTGCATGTGTGTGTATATATATATACTTGTGTTACATATAAGTATAAATAATATGTGAATATCCTGTTTATCAACATTTCCCCCAGAGGTCACTCTGTGTGACAGTTGGAAGTATGATTAAATGATCCAATAAATGGAAGTTACAGAGATACAAAGATGGGAGATTAACCAAGAATGGATTTCCTGGATACAGAGTTCATTTTTGTTGATTGAAGGTGTTTGTAGGTGGAGGGCTCAATGATATTAATTACAAGTGTTGGTTTATCATTTGAATAGACTGAGTCCCAAGCAGTGCAGGCCAAACCAAGAGAGCTTCCTGTGCATCCTCACAGATCGAGGTAGATTGCATCCTGTTTCTCCACAGGTGAACGTCTCACTGTAGGTCCATGTTTGTGTTTCAAGTGCTTGTGCGTCATTTACCTAAAAACTTTGGATGTTTGCTATGTGTGAAACAATGGATGTCACTACATTTCTGTCTCCCTTCCCCCACCCAAAGTGACAAAGGGACAACGAATATTGGAGATGAGATATGGGTGAAAGTGAGGGCAAATTATTCACAAATGAAAATCGGGATGCTGGATAGGAGAGTCTAACTGTCAACGCAAGGCCACCTACGATCACCTGCAAAGAATCTCAGTGAGGAATTTTCTCAATCAGGTTGGCCTATAGGCATGTCTGTGGGAGATTATCTGGATTGTTAATTGAGGTGGAAAGACCCATCCGCGGTGTGGAGGGCACCATTTCATGGACTGGGCCCTTCACTGTAGAAGAGAGAAGAAAGCTAGCTGATTTTAACCAGCAGGCGAGCAAGCAAGGACACGTTTATTCTCCCTTTGCTCCAGACTGTGGATGTGATGTGACCAGCTGCTTGAGTCCCATCACTGATTTCTCTGCACCGGTGCATTGTGACCTGGAATTATAAACCAAATAAGCCCAGTCCTCCTCTAAGGTGATTTTGGTCAAGGTATTTTATCACAGCAACAGAAATGAAACTAGAAAACCAGGAAAGTACATTTAATTAACATAACAAAGAAGAAAGTGAATGCTCTAAGAAACCAGAAGTAATGATGTAGAGCATCTGGGATTAACCAACTCTGAATCCTAAATCTGCACATTAGAGATGGCTGAAATAAGTAAGCTAATGTGTAGAGACCATCTGACTGGGTTTGAATAGAGTAGTATTTAGTAAGTGGCAGGTGCATCACTCCCTCCTCCTCTTTCCTCCTTCCCCTCCTCCTCTTTCCTCCTCCTGACACTATTCCTGTAACTGTGAGGATTATTACAATTTATCATGAAAGGTGAATCTCAAGTGAGATCTGGTAAGGGAAAGACAGAGACAGAGATGGGTTAGAGGATGAAACTGAGCATTCAGCTTTCATCTGATGAAGGATGCAGAGCAGACAATCAGGCTTGCAGACGCTGGGGTGTGGCAGTTCTTCCTGGTGTGCCCTTTTCCTTCCTAGGGCATCTTAGGGACTTGGAGAACCTCCTGGTCTTCTCTGTTGGGAAGATCTCACCAGTAAGTGGCTGTTATTGGGGTAGAACCAAAGTCTTATTCAAGCTTTGGTTTCAATGGCAATGTAAGCGTGTCTCCTTGAAGTAAGAATTTTGCCCTGTGAATCTGGAAAATAATTGTCTCTGTTACAGAAATTCAAACTTCAAAGACCTGACCATTGTATTTTAGATTAGATTAAATTATCTTATTTAAAATTCTGTTCCTTTGTACAATGGAAATAATATTTTCCTCTTTGGATAGAAAGATCATGTGACCCAGGTTTACATTTCACTTTATCACATTGGAGATTTTTTTTTCTCTCAATATTTTTAGAGTGTAAAAAGTGGATGCTGAACCCGTGGGGCTAAGACAAGGTTGAAGCTTTAAGCATGCTCAATTCAATTCCATCTTCCTGAGCTGTGATTAAACAGCAAGGGAATTGCTGTTAATAGCCTGAGGTTGGACAGAATATCCTGGTGCTCTTGATGAGTTTGGAGTTTAAGTAGGACATTTTTATATTTCAGTGTGTTCCAGCCTTCTGGCCAACACTCAAGTATCTGTCACAATGGAAGGGAGGGAGCTGGATCAGGGATAATGAGCTCTGGACTATGCAGTAGGAGCTGTGGGGCTCTCATTCCAGCATGCCACTTACTTGGCAAATTCGTGTGACCAAAGGAAGGACTCCACCTTTTTTGAATTTTAGTTTGCGAACCATATGGATTTGTGAGCTCGGAAAATACAAATATCACTTACTACAAAGTTCTACTATTCACAGTGATTCCTCTGATATTTTTGCACTTGTAGAGAAATTTCATTTTCATAGTAGAGACCAAACACATATATTACTTGAGTGATTTTGGAGGTCATTTATAATAAAAAGATAGTAAATGACTACTGTGCTTGTTATCTGTAATCTAGATTGTATCATATGTAATGCAATATCATATCACCATATCAACATATGACATGTTCTAGAATCCCCTGAAAAGAGAGTATCACCGAGAGACTGTAGATCAGGTTGGCCTGTGGCC
>CABHPQ010136532.1:0-26946 GCA_902168405.1 Peromyscus aztecus
GGCTCTGATTTTATTAATAAGACTCTTTAAGATTCATGCTACATTGATTCCTCTGAAATACAGAGTATTTTAAGAAAAATTACCTGAGAGGCTAAGCTACTAAATGGCCACTCATTATCTCAGAAATAATGCCTGAAACAGCAGTATAAAATGTTGTTTGTTTTTCTGAAAGGAAAAGAGAGTCTTCATGTTTTCCTGCTGTGACTATGACCTGAATAGTTAAAAAAAAAAAAAGAAAGTTGTAATAACATTGTAAACAAAAGCACATCTCAATGTTTTTTAAAGGCCTTGGATATAATATATATCACTTCACATTTACCTACCTTAGTTTGTAGAATTTATGAACCTTTTGATTAATTATATTTTTTAATACTCATTGTGAAATGACAACATTCATTTAATATATTCCATTCTGAATTACTGAGATATGTATCTCAACTATGAGATTTGCATTTTTTATATACTACTTAAAATTATGAAATTTTGTATAATTAATGTTATAGTTAGTTAATAAACAAATATATTTAACTTCACTAACACAGATCAAAATACACTTCTAATATGTCACTACAACATACTACTCTGGTAAAATATTCATGATCAAAAATACCTAACACTACATCAATATTTGAGTTTTCACAGATGATTTTTGTAATGTTTTGCAGTATTTTGAGGCTCATTTTCATTACTGAATAATTTAAACCCCTTAAAACATGATTCATATATATATATATGTGTGTGTGTATATATATATAATATGCTTCTGTAAAATGTTGACATAATGTAATATTTTGTTCCAATGTGTTTAAATTATTAAAATAGCACAGATGAGTGAAAAGTGCCATGTGCACTTACCTGCCATCTGCTTCTCATTTCCTGTATGATGAGGTCACTGTTATTTTGAATTTCTTCTTCATCAGTTACATGAATTACACAAGTCAGTTTAGGGTAAGTTATGCAGTGATAACAAATGGGCAGTGTAAGTGGCTTATAACTCAAAAGTTTATTTCTCACACTGCAGATTAATCGTGTATGCTCAAGCCCTGCTGTACACCATGTCAATAAGTCTCGGTGTGCCATAGCTGCTCTAGTGAAAAGCTGGCCTGGTTTATTCATGAAATGGAAAAGAAATGCAAGAAGAGAAAAGAGCTGTTACAGTTCCAATGTGAATGAATTGTGATGTATACATTAGTTTTTCATTAGCTAAAAGTAAGTCACAGGGTAATTTCTAACACAAGATGGGAAAGGATATATTTGTCTTTTTTAAGGAAGCGTTTGAGACAAAAATTTCAACATGACAGGAGCAGCCCAGGAATTGACTCTTAAATAAATGGGACTTAAAATGCCAGCAAGTAACTACACATGGCTTCACACAAATTACATAAAAAACTCACATATTAATGTTTTACATGTCTTCAGAAATTTTTCTGGCTGTACACATATTTGCATAATTTGTTCTTTTGCTGATGTATTTTTAACTATTTACAACTTAATTGAAACGTAACAAGTCAGTATATTGATATGGTAATACTTTACATTTGAGATGGTGAAATAGTTCTTATTGTTGATGTCTATTTAATAAAATAATTATAGTTTTACAAAATGTCTTAAAACATCTATAGCTATCCATTTTGTATAAAATTTGATTGGAGATAAATAAGTAGAACTGAAATCACTAGACAGAATTTTGAAGATTAGATGTTACAATATATTTTTCTAAAGATGACAAAATCCTTTATCTTTCCTACCAGTAATACATGAATAATTTCCTAGTATTTATTAGACATTATTTACAACAATCTTGTATATGGTGGATATTAATAATTTTAGTTTTTGTTGTGAGGTTGAATATTTTCCTTGTCTATTAAACATACAAATGTCAAACAGGTTTTGCTTTTGTGAGTATTGCTTCCTAGCAAAAAGGGGATCATCTTTATGGTTTTGATCTGTAAAATTATAAATTATAAATTTTGTGTTTTAGTTTAGATAACATGCAGCATATCATTCTTATTTGTAGTGCCATTATTGTGCAAAGATATTTTCATTGCAATACATTGTTATTGTAACAAAAATCTAAAATATATGTGATTAGCTTGGGACCTGACGAAATATGTTTATACCAATATAAAAGGCTAGAAAACAAAAAACTCCATGTCACACATTTTTAAAACATTGGGAAACTGTTACATATAGTAAATTAGAAAATAAAAATGTGCCTGAGGAATGGAAATTATGATGTAAATTAAGAGATCAGCATGCATAATGATGAAGAGTAAGGGAGTCTTGCTTGCTGTAAATGATGCAATGCAATGAATAAATAAACTCAGAGAGGAACCAGGAAATTAGATTTTTAGATGGAATATAAAAGAATGAAGATGTTCTGGCTTAGACACTAAAGCTAATTCTTATTGCCAGATGGGTGAGAAAGACGTAGAGGTACAGGGTGTGGAAAGGTCTGAGGAGGAACAAAGATAAGTTATGATTTCTCATTATTAATGATAACACTGACAGAAAAAGTTTTGTTGAACAACCAGCATTCTTTAAATTAAGAGATCATCATTCTAGAAAACACCCAGGAATAGAGCAAAGCATGTTTTTTCTTGCGACTGATTCGAGATTTTTTTTTTGGGTTTTTGGTTTTTTGAGACAGGGTTTCTCTGTGTAGCTTTGCGCCTTTCCTGGAGCTCACTTGGTAGCCCAGGGTGGCCTCGAACTCACAGAGATCCGCCTGCCTCTGCCTCCCGAGTGCTGGGATTAAAGGCGTGCGCCACCAACGCCCGGCTGCAAAGCATGTTTTAATGGATGAGATAGTATTATCTAAATAAAATTAATGAATGTTACAAAGTCACAGTCAGAGCAAAGGGCAGGGAATAAAAAAAATACTCTATGAGTAAAGCAATTTCTAAGTCTTTTGTCCAGATAGCTGTTGTGTACACTTGGTCACTGAGAAAGCCAAGGCTAGTCTCAGAGGAGCTACTGGCAGCTGGTGGATGCTAAGAAACAGAGAACCACATTTGTTGGGGGATATGGCCACTGGTAAGCAGTTCTTGTCCAGTAAATTATAAACACCAATAACTGGATTCATTGATTTATTCTTCTAAAAAGAAAAAGAAAGACAGGAAGTAGAGAGGAAGACATCATGGGGTTCACAAGAAGTGGAGGAGCTGGAAGGAGCTGATGTGGAGGGAGGTAAGGATAGGTGAATATAAATAACGTTCATTGTTTATATGTATGAAATGATCAAAGAACTTAAAAAAATAAACAAACTTCAGAGAATCACAAGACGAAACAAAAAGACAGGACCGTTGGAACTGGGGGAGGTGGGTGTTTGTAAGAGACTAAGGAGTTTGTAGAGGGAGACCAATCAGGATACATTGTATATTTGTATGAAATTTTTAACCAATTAATTAATTAATTAGTTAAATGAGTTCCCCCAAAAAACAATAAAACAAAGCTAAACAACAAAAGAAGGAAGGTGAATATAGAGTTGAAGAATCAATTCAATGACAAAAATAGTCTACCAAATCTTTACAACCCTCTGACATACCAACTACCGGAAACTCCTTAGAGACACCCGTGCAGTATTATGCAGTATTCAGTATTATCAAGCCTGGGGACTGAAATCTATGATCTCATGATACCTCCCATTTGGAAAAGCCTCCTCTGCCTTGACAAAGGAACTGAAAAGGCAAGTTATCTGCCAACCACACATTGCCCACCCCAAAATTCATGAGTGCATAACAAAGCCTGAATAATTATAATGAGCTCTGCAATTGAGAAAGAGAATAAGTGGAACATGTAACTAAATGTTCATTTGCATTTCTGCTTTCCTGCTGTGCAAATGTCAAATCCCTGCTTTGTGCAGATGTGCTATGTTCTTGATTAAGTCTTATTTATTTTCTCTGAGAGTGGTTTCCAGTTCATTATTTTCTTTGGACTTTGACTGTCTTTACAAACTTCTGAAGAAACAATTTTAATATACTCTGTTTGAGAAATGTTCACAGCTCATTTTCACCTATGAAATTTTGGAGTCTTGTACCTATTTCAAATCTGAAATATTTAAGACCACATTCAACCAAAACAACGGTGTTTTTAGCAATCAATCTTCATCAAAAGCTTTGTAGTGTATATGTGCATCTGATTATATTTCACCACTACCGTCACCCCCCCTCCACACATACACACCCACACAAGATCAAATCCACAATCAGTTTGGTTCAGCTGGGAAAATGTTGTAGCTAATACCTTAACTCTACCAGAGGTCTAACAAACATGATCAAGAGTTAGTAGTTCTTACAGGTGGGAAAGATGAAACACAACAGAGAAATAAGCTCAGATATGAACCACAAAATTTCAAGACTTTATAATAGATGTGGAAGTTAGAATTTCCTGGCTAAGATAATAAAACTAAAACATTTAGTGATTTACAGTTAGGAGTAGGCAGAACAGACTTTATTAGACTTTATCAACAATATATTTTACTATTGTACTGTTATTCTTTAATCTTGTTAATTCTCATTTTATCTAAAATTATTTTAGTTTCATTAGTTTTTCAAACTTATTGGCATGAGGACATTCATGATACTCTTATAATAAAATGAAACAATTACATCTGTGTGATGTTTAAATAAGAGTGGCCCCACAAGCATGTGCTTGAATACTTGGTCCTCATTTGTTAGATTGCTTAGGAAGGACTAGGATGTGTAGCCCTCTTGCAGAAAGTGTGTCACTAAGGGCAGCCTTTGAGGTTTCAAAATTGAGCCTATGTCATTCCAAGTGCCTCTTTGGCTACCTCATGCTGTCATTAGTTCTCAGCTGCTGTCCTACCAACATCCTTACTGTCTCCTGCCATGGTCCCGAGCATTGTAATTATAGACTGTAATCCTCCACAAGAGTGAGTTGCAAATTAAATATCTTCTTTTATAAGTTGTCTTGGTCGTGGTATTTTGTCATGGCAATAGAAAACTAAATAAGAGAGCCTATTTTCCTTTTAATCAGAAATGCTGACTTATGCATTTCATTTTTTCTTCAGATTGTATTACATTATGCTGTCCATCTTTCTGCTTTTCTATAACAAATTTTGACAATATATTATAATATCTCAGTCTCCAACAGCTATGCTGTATTTTTGTATTCTCCCAATATCTTTTAAAAAACAATTTATTTCTCCAGTTCTCTCTTTGTGTCCAACATGCCCAGTTTCTGATGTTAATCAGTGTTTCCAGTTTTTCAATTTTCATGAATTCACATATGTTTATACTATACATTCATTTGCAGATGTTATTAAGTTATAATAATTAATGATAGTAGTCCCACATTTTCTTTGATTTTATCTACTATGATTTTAGTTATTATCAGTAAAGCAGAATTTAAAACTACTAATAATCGTCTTGAAAGTTTCAAGTATCAGGATCTATAATCACATAAATTATATCCTTTGTTAACATTTCCATTTTATTGTTGTTGTTAAACTCTACTTTGCTGAATTTATATATTGATCTTCATTATACCTATGTAAATATTCATCAAAAGTTCATAGCATAAACAGAGTTTGATGGTATCCTTGACCTTTGACATGTCTGGTATTGGAACTCCTGGGGAAAATGACAAACGGTTGTTTAGATCTAGTTTTTGTGTCAGTCAATAACTGATTATTCTATGAAAGTCTTTGACTTTATTTCAGTTTCACCTATAATTGATTTTCCCTATTAAAACCAGAATTAATTTATTTATCTTTTTTCTATGTTGTTTCCTATGAGATTTAAGAGTTTTAGGATATGAGAAAGGGAAAGGTATATGATTGAATAATGGAGGGTACATTCATCTATATCTATCTATCTACCTATCTATCTATCTATCTATCTATCTATCTATCTATCTATCTATCTTTCATCTATCTATGTATCTATCATATACCTATATCATCTATTAGAACAAACAAACTGGAAAGAGAGAATTGTATAAACCAGTCAAATTACTGTAATTCAAATTATTGACTATGCTTATATTATGTACTTGAGAAATAAGGCTCATAGTCATTAACTGAATTTTTATGGTATGCACTTCATTGTTTTTGTTGTTGATAGTTTGTTTTACTATCATGTACTAGGCACTGAACTCATGGCCTTATTCATGCTCTCCCCAACCAGACTGCATTCCCAGCTTCTATGAATGAGTGATCTCCTGTCTGTGGATTAACAGGTAGTCTCTTTATGAATCTTAGATTGCTACTGGGTGCTTAACAAATCTCATGACAAATGTATAAATCATAATCTAAATTTGAATGTTAAAATGTATTCTATTAAAATGGCTATCTGCTCCTTGGATTATACTTATGTATTTTATCATTTCATGATCAATCTTTTTCTTCTTGGGTTTGCATAGGAGAAAATCTTCTACTGATAGAAATCAATTCACTGTCAATACCTCCTGAACTCTTAACCACATATCTGTCATCTTCGAAGTAGTCCATATTTATCCCAACAGTATTCTCAGTATCTTTAAGATAGATACCTGGGTAATGGTTTATTGTCTTTGTTGTTCAAATTCTGTAACTGTTAATAAGATACAATCATTATCATATTTCTAGAAAGTTAGGCTCAATTGGGTATACATTTTAATACCTTCCACATTTTCAAGTCCATCCATATCATCATTTGCAAGTTGTAAGATTTCTTCAATTATGTTTCTTCATTAATTTTAAGTACCAGATTTGAATTATATTCTAACCAGATTTCAGAATTTCCTGTTGAATATCAGCTATAGAAAGTTTTTTGCAGGAGCAGGTAAACTGCTTTTTATCCTTGCTGGATGATGTGATTACAATCCCAGGACCCACATAAAGGTTGAAAGAGAAATAATTCCACAAAATTGTCCTCTGATATCCACAAGCGCAGCATGGTACATACATACCACGTACACACACACAGTATTAAAAGACGAAAGATTTTTTTTTTAAAGAAATGATTACTTTGGCATCTTATTTCATTGTCTTCCAACTTACACTCTCTCTGTCTCTCTCTCTCTGTCTCTCTCCCCCCCCTACACACACATTTTCCTACACACTAAGTCCCTTCCTGTATATCACATTTATGTAATTGTTATCTTTCCCACAGCATTAGACTCAAGTCACCACTCTTCTCCACTTTTCCACACTGGGGTAAATAATTATTTCTCATGGAATCTGTGTACATTATTCATGAGTTCAACTGAAATCCAGTTCATATACAAAGTCTCTCCCCGACTTTGTCTTTACTCTATGGCTATATATATTGTTCTCTCATTTCTATGCAGTAAACTATTTAAAATACTTCGCTTAGATGAAAAAATTTCTCTCTCTCTCTCTCTCTCTCTCTCTCTCTCTCTCTCTCTCATGCACACAAACAAATGAACTGATTGCACGCAATACTGATGGTTAGAATACTGTTACTACTTAAATGTTATTGCTCCTCTACTGGCATCCAGTAATACCTTTTCACAATGCTGATGAGTTCTGAGTCTTAGTAGTCATACTCCACCAACAATATTCATTTATTTATCCTCTCATTTAATTTCATTTTGATAATCATTATTTTTTATAATTTAAATATTTCTTTTAGTATAATATGTTGACATCTTTTGCCTATTCCTTTCCCTCCCATCTATGTTCTGTGGTTCTCACAACTCAGGGATTATTTTATAAAATCTTCTATAATTTTTCCAATTTGTACACTTGGGTTTGTCTCTTCATCTTTGATGAAATGAGACAGGCAAGTTTAAAAAGTGCATGGTCTTGGGAGAACCAACATCTAATGTTAGCTACCAACTTCTACACATAAACCTCTTCCCCCAAACTCTATATTCTTGGTTTCCTTAAAACCTGAAGTTTCTAATTTTCAAAGATATATGAGGTTCATGATGCAAAATATTTATTTTGTATTAGAACTTCTCTGTCTTGATTTACCCTGCTTCATCCAGATGGGCTTAAGCGTGTTCAGTTTGGGGGTTACTTATCCTATTTATGTGTCTAACTTGTAGTTAGCAGTAATGAAATACTCTGCTTTCATTATCTTGATCTTTATCTGCTTCATTATCTTGTTATTTTATACTTCTTTATTTGCTTAACTTCATTTCAATGGGATTTCATGAAGAAATAAACATGAATGCAGTGTGTCCATGTTCTATGTTTACATCTTGATAGAGTCAACATGAGGCTACCATATTCCCCAAACACTGCTACATTTACAATGCAAGTTCATTTGTTCTGTGTTTTAAAATGATTTTTGGAAAGATAGCTACATAAGCTGGAAGTTTAAAAAAAGTCAACAGAGTTTGGTGTCATGGGATTTTAATCATGTATATTTTACTAGCCTTGTTGTGAGGTATTTTGTTCTTGTATTTTTAAAGTATGCTTGTTGGTATGAATTCACATTAAGATAATAATATAACTGATAACAGAAATTGACAACTGCAGGGGGCAGCGCAATAAGAGGGTTTGCCACTGTGTGATAAATCAGTTTAACAATTTTCTTTACCATATTCAGGCCATACATTTTTATACCAGTACTGTTTTGAAACTAAAAAAAACAGAGTGAAGACAGTCTAGTCTTGTCTTCTTTGACATACTGAAGCTATTATGCTATTATGAGACATTGTAAAAGTCTAAAAACTCAAATATTCTGATGTTAATAAATATTCATTAATATAAAAAATGTAATAAATCAGATAACAGCAACAAAACAAACTTTGACCTATCATGCACAGTGAAAATGGAGTTCCTTTATATTTTTTGTTTTATCTTCATTTACAATAAACAGAACCTGTTTGAACATTTCAAATTGTGCTTCTTTATTTCAAGACTCAAATTCTGAGCAATCTTTTTATTAAAATATCATTTTAATCTTCATGACCTAAGTGTGTCATAATAGGCTTTTTAGCTTCAATGTGTCATAATAATTGCAGAGTATTTCCAGAGCTTTTTAGTAGGGGTAATTTTAGTATTATAATGTACAACATGGGAGATGAGGGTAATATTGTGTGTACTTATAATAGAACTTGTGATGGCTTAGCCCATGAAAATTTGTGACTCAGGACTCTAAGTTTTTTATGACACAAATAGTTTAGAACCATTTTTAATTGTTATCATTCCATGTTAATCAAGATTCCTTATTTCATTAATAACTTTCCTTAGATAATTTTTACTCAACTATCAAAAATGTCTCATATTTACTGTTACTTATCAGTAAGCACAGAAAGTTATATCACTAATGTGCTTTGCTATGTTTTGGTGTTAACGTCAAAAATATTGACTTTATGGGGGCATATATGGATATGTAAATGATTCTTATTAAGGTAATCACAGTAGTAGCTTTATTGGGTTTTTTGGGCTACCATTTTTCACATAGAGTGGAAATTATTTAGTTCATATATGCCAGATAAGGTAATAAGAATGGCATCCAAGAAGAAAGCTTGCTAAATAAGAGTGTTCTGAACCATTTCACTTATAATAAGCGTATACCAACAAAGGATGAATTAAGCGGATATTTCATGATTCTAGGTGCTAACAGCTACATAAGCCTATTCATCAAAGGTATCAACATGGAACAGTGAAAAGAAACTATGGGATGTATGTGTGTATGTAGAGTACAACTGGGAAAATATGGATAATTTTCTTACAATTGCCTTCAGGGATACAACTCTTTTGTCCTTTGAAAGTCATTAGGTGTTATGTTTCCCTTTCTTGTCTCTTGCTTGAAGAATATGAGATGAAGGATCAAAGATGTGGAGAGAAAATTCTCCATCAATCTCTCACACTTCTCAATGTCTTGGAAGCAAAATCCCTCTGGAGTATTCTGTAAGTTTTAAAGAAAGTATAAATAAGCAAAAGCCTTAGAACACAGAGACATTTTTACCTGCTGTATAAACATTTCATAGGTATATGAACAAACAGCATTCATCCAAGATAAGTCACTAATAATAGGCAATAAAAAATCCCACAAAAACATATTGAAGTCTATCTTAGTGAAAATAATGGGCTTAAATTGTGTGACAGGAACATTGGTGACTGGTTACTTACAGGAGGTTTGACACTAATCACAGGCCCACTATATAAACTGAGAAAATCTATCAAATATAATCATTAACTATTTACATATCTCTGGGGAAGGATGTGGCCTTGTGACCTCCAGGCTCTAGAAATAGTTAACTGCTTATAAATCCTGAGGAGAAGTGAAGCTCTCTCCCCTAGTAACCTTCAGCTGCACATAAATCCTAGGAATAAGTGTGACCTTGTGAAGTCTCTCTCGTAGTAACTAACTGTCTATAAATCTTAGGTGAGATATGAGACTCCTTCATTTCCTTCCTTCTTCCATGGAGAAAAGCTAGTAGGTCAAGTCTTATATGGGAATCTCCAAGATGATCACAACTTCTGAGAGTTCAAGAGGGCAATGGTCATACACTGTTCCACAGTAATCTTTGAATAAAAGATTTTGACAATAGGCTTTGAAAATTGGCATAATTTCCATCTCTAGCACCTTCTGATAGCTGTGTTGACTGTCTATCAGCCTAGTAAATGCCCAAAGGGCATCTGGTCTCTTTTTTATTTTCTAGAGGAATTCAAGTTTGCAGATATCCAGAGAAGAGTGAACTAGAGGTGGTGCAAGGCCATAAACTCCCATGTCCACCCCTTGGGTCACACTTTCTCTAGTAAGACTCCTAAAGTTCCACAAACTTTCCATCAACACCAGCAACAACTGCGAAGAAATGTCCAAATACATGTGCCTATGGCAATCATTTCTAATTCAAGTCACCACAGATGATTCACAAAAACTAGTCATTTTTGGCTCCTCAAATGTGGGAACTCAGAATTCATTTTTATAACATATTTGCTTTACTTTAAAATCCCTAACAGGAAAATGCTATCCTCTTCACAATTTCTCAGCAGAAATATTTGAATATGGTGAACTACAGGCCAACCCCATTTCACTGTGGTGTGTGTCAGTGCTAAAGATCTTGCCCAGCTGAAGTGCGCCATACCACAAGAATTCCATTCTTTTTCATACCATAAGAATTCCATTCTTTTTTTTTTAATATATATCCTGAAGGGGCAGTCACACCAGCGTGAAAACATTCTTTTTAATATCCCTAATAAAATACAATGCATTTAAAAATCTGCTATCAAAGAACATGGCACTCATTTGTTTACTAGTTCAAATAGGTTTGGTTCATATCCATGCTTATTATTTGTATTTAGAATACAGATGGTTGGGAAAGTCCAAATAAACCAGTGTCCTGGGAGTTAGGACATGGAACTGTTATCCAACCTCAGATAGTGATAAATAGCAAACAGACTCTGATTTGCATTCTATTGTTAGTTATTTTGGTACGTATGATATGCTTCCTTGATTTTCATCCTAGAGGATACAACCATTATTCTTAAGAATCTGTAGCCAACCATGTAAGGGAAACTACATATGGTCACTTAGGAAGAATGAATTCTAATATTCTGCAGCATAGTTGGGTAACAGTTGACTATTTTATTTTTATAAAGAATTAAAAGAACTTAAAGTTCACTAATACAAAGTATAGTTAAATGTTTTAGGAGCTGGAAAAGCTTATTGCTTGTGACTTGGCTATACACTGTATACCTGTACCAAATAATCACACTGCCATATGAACATGTATACTTACATGTCAACAATGAAACAATTAAATATTTTTATTCATTTGCAATTTTATACAGAAATAAATAAGTCTGATATTACCATCATTATATAATATGCATTATATATTTATGCTTTTTGCAATAACAAAATAATGCATAGAATAATTGTTAGCTTATTGAATAGGGAGAAAATGTTAGATTGCATTTTTTTAAGATTTTTTAAAAATCTTTAAAAATTTTCAAATCATCTGAGTTTTGGGAGGCACATTTTAGAAGTATACCTTTTCTCACATGCTTAGAGACAGGGCTAGAGTGTTAAATTGTTCAGTAAAAGAAGCTCAAGTAAGGGAAAGATGGTTTCCTAGTTTAGAATGATATATAACAGACCCAATACAACAACTGTGATTCACATTACTACATGAACGGCATCATAGTTACCACAGAAGAAGTATGTGTTTCTGTGTTGTGTGTGTATGTCCATATATAATATATAAATAATATTATGCATAGTCATATATTTGCTCATCTCAAATTTTCTGTGCAGACAGCAGACGTTCTATATATACAAGCACATAATCAATGTCAGAAAATTACTTTTAGCCTGCTTACGTGACTCTGCTTCATGGTTAGATTTGAAATCACTCTCTTTTGTAACATGATCTTCTTTAAGAAACATATTATTCACAGTTCACCTAGGATCACAAGAAAAGATATAAAATAATTTCAAACAACTAGACGCATTGACCAAGCAACATGAAGTATTTAAAGAAATGTTTCCTTTGCTTATCTCAAGACTCTGAGCTACCTGAGGATACAGTGAAACTTGTCTGAAAACTTACACACTTAAACTGTAATTCTTAAATTGACCTTTTTCATTCCTTTTCCCCTTGAGACAGAATTTCTTTGTGTGGCCCTGGATGCCATGGAACTGATGCTATGACCAACCTGGCCTGAAACTCAGAGATCCACGTGATTCTGCTGAAATTAAAGGCATTCTCCACTATAACTGGCTTCATTCCATATTTTTTTTTGTTTGGAGAATATGATATCTTCTAGGCACAAATAAGATGATATATAAAATTACCTAGTAACCAATGAAAGATACACTAAGATAATTATGTTGCAATAGCCAGTGTCTTGCCTTTCATCTCTGGTAGAAGATGGACTGGTGAAGTGTGATACTAATTAGTCTTATCAATAAAACCTGGAGTCAGATACCAAGGGTGAAAGCTGAAAGATCAGAGAAGCATAGTAGCTGCTACTAGAAATTTCTTATCTCTACAAATCCTCAGACCGAACAGGGGCTGAGATCCTGTCTCCACCCACCTTATATTCCTGTCTGCACCTCCCTAGTGCTGGAATTAAAGGCATGCACCACCACTGCCCTGCTCTGTTTCTCTTTAGACTGGTTCGATCTTGTGTAGCTCAGGGTGACCTTGAATTCCCGATCTCCCTGCTTCTTCCTCCCAAGTGCTGGGATTAAAAGTATGTGTCACCACTGCCTGCCCTCTATAGTTAACGAGTGACTAGCTCCACACTCTGATCTCCAGGAAAGCTTTATTTGTTAGAACACAAACAGAATATTGTACAATAAACTGGACCTGGAGTGGAGATCCAGTTGTGATGGTGTTATCCTGAATGGCAGCATAAGAGCAGAGGTGAATGAGTGGCTGGATAATCACTTCTACTTTTGGCATCTACTGAAAGAGATGCTCTGGTATTTATACTTATAACATAGTAATATATTTTCACCAATAAATATTTAATTAAAAAGAAATATTCTGATGAACAGATTAGTGATTAGAAACTGATGCCGTGAAGACTGAGATCCAGAAGGCAAAAGTAAACTGTAAAAGAAAGGAAGGGAAATAAACAATTTTAAAACTTTTGTGGGGGGAGATGTTATTATTGAGACATTCAAAGAACAAAAATAATTAATAATGGAAAAGTGAATAAGATTAGGGAAGAGATCACGCTGATAAATTCCTGAAGGAAAGTCATAAAAATGCATCATAGAAAAGAATAAACTTTTAGGATGTATTTGTGTACTATGCATTTACTAAGTTCTTATTGCATACAGTCATTTTCTCAACAACCTTAGTCATACAATAAATCAAAATGCTCAATTATATATTTCATAATAGCATATATTCACTTGAAACAAATTTTAAAATGTTTAAAACAACAACATTTTTAGTTTGGCTTTGATCATCTAATAAAATGTTAGGTTTCGTGCAAAGAAAAGTAAGCCATAAGAATCATAGAAAGAGCACTAAGATCTCAATTGGGAAAGTTCTTCTGTGTTTAACACACATAATCCTGAATCTAGCATCTTCCTGAATCTCTTTTGTTAAAGTGCATAGTAGAATAGAAGTGATTTTTTTAAATGCAATTTTCCTTTAGCCGAACAATAGTATTTGGTTCACTCTAGGCCCATAGCCTATCCAGTCTCAGTTTATTGTCAACCCAAGAAGTATCAGACATGAGTTCCATCTCAAGGAATGGGCCTCAATCCAATCAGAAAGTCATTGGTTACTATTCTAACATCTGTGCTGCTATTACTCAAGTCTATCTCATAGAAGGTTACTAGTATAGGCCACAGGGTTTTCAGACAGCTTGATGATGATCTTTCTCCCCTGGTAGCATACAAAGTACCTTCCAATGACACGAACACTAGTCAGTAGGGATGAAGGCTCTAGTTATGTACCAGCTTGACTTCTCTGTGTTCAATGAGATATGCAAGTATTTTCTTGAGTAGTACAGCTTTACCAGAAATTTGTGGAAAGCAAGCAATAGCCTTGCCAATAGCCTGAGATGTTTTGGGGCATCTACTGGTCCCCTTTGGCCAAACATGACTCAACTAAATGCAATCCATTCCTAGCGCTGGATGTCTCATTCAGTGGGAGGAGATGCCTAGTTAGGAACTGTTGTCCCAATCATTTAGTGATTCCATGCAGATTTCTTTCATATGTGTGTATGTTTTAGGAAGCTTCTTCAGAGGCAGGTTTCCATACAGACCCTCAATGGCTCCTAGTGTTAGATGTCCTTCCCCATACACTCTCCTTTATGCCTCTCTTCCATTCCCTTCCACATTTAATATTCCCACACCAGTCTATAACAATACAGCCTATTTATGTTTCATAGGGAGATCCTTTCCTCCATTTTAGACCCTAACTAGGCACCTAACCTCTTGGTTATACAGATTGTAGCACATATATTGATGGCTGCAAAGCTAATATCCACATCTAAGAGAAAACACACAATATTTGTTTCTGCAGGTCTGAGTTACCTCAGTTGGGATGATTTTTTCAAGTTATATACATTTACTTGAGAATTTCATAATTTTTTAAGATTAGTACCCCATTCAGCCATCATTAGAAAAGCTTCTTGTGGGAGACCGGAAATAACACACAGACCCTTAATTGTGCAATGGGCAGAGAGTAAGACGTGGGAGAACTCAGTTCTAAATGGGATGTCTTTTTCAAACCACGACCTTCAGGGGTTAGAGATCTATGCAGATGAGGTGTTGGAGGAATTGTAAGAGTCAGAGGGAATGGATAAATCGAATAAAACAATATTTCCAAACACAACAGGACTGATGTAAACACAAACTCACAGTGACTATGAAACAACTCACAGGGTCTACATAGGTTCAAGCCTGACAGGTGAAAAGAGTATGTGGACAATGCTCCCTTGACCTAATCCAGGAACTATCTGCAACTGATACCCACTTACAAAGGAAAAATTAGTATTCTCCAATGGAGTCTCACTGGGTACATTAACCACATTTCAGGGTATTCACAAATGTCCAGGAGTAGATGATCAACACAAAAGTAACTCAGTGGTACTTTTGTAGACCTCTGCCTCATGAATTTTTAAAATAATCATATATATATATATATTTATTTATTTGGTTAGTGTCATTGCATACATCAAATATTTGGTTAGTGGCAATACTGTTAGATTACTGGTTTTTGTTGTCCTTGCATTCAGCAAATGATATCTGTCAAATTTTAATTAATCACTTAACATAATCCTGTACATACCAGTACAGATGGCAGTTTAGTTGAATAATTATGTTAAAGCTTTTCAGTTACCTCAAACCTTACAAATACCACAAAGGAAAGAAGAAAATATTTTCCTGATTTCCTAAGCTTTTCAAATAATTAAAATGATTGTTAAATTGTTCAGATTTTGGCTGAGCATGAAAATTAAATAATATGTTAACCCATTCTAACTATGTAGATTATAGTGAGATTTTCATTAAAACATTTTCCTGGGTCAATTTGCTAAAGGTCAAGATATACAAGATATATATTTGATAACAAGTAGTAATAACATGCCACTTTGCATATTAGGTTGACTCTAGCTTCACAGTGTATAACCATTACTTGTATAATTTTCTATAATTCCAATATTATAGAATTCTAATACTCTAATAATAATCTCTATAAAAATGAGTCGTAAAATTATTTGGCTTGAAATTTTTATTTCTAATCTTTTTTCTGTGTCTACATTAGTAACTTGTTTTTTTGAAAAATGACTGATAATGTTTGACATTTCACTATAACGATTTCCTCGTGGTCTCTCATCCTAATAAAAAAAATCAAGCTGATATTCATATTAACATCAGTTATTGAAGAGACATGACACAACTGAAAAGTCTAATTCTGGAGTGGAAAATTTTTGACCTCAGGTTGATGGCAGGCTTCTATATATCACTTCTGAAAACAGATCTTAGACTTTCAGGTTCTGTTCTTTGCATTGCTGGGGGTCAAGCTTTGCCCTTCCTGCAAGCCAGGCAAACTCTCTCCCACATCACCAGCCCTCAAGCAGTTCTCTTGCTGGAAACTGTGACTGGGCTTCACCTGCTCCATTTCAAATTCAGTTCCTTCATGCAGGTTTATAATTTACTTTTCAGTTCATAACATGACAATTCTGTTTTTACAATGTAGAAGACACTGAAATGTTGCCAAATACGAAAATTATTTTGGAGGCATTACTTAGAACAGGAAACAATTTAATGCTTTTAATAATATTGAACCAGTTTTCTGTCTTATTTGGGTAGAATATACTCTACCTAAATGAATTAAATATACTTTCCAACCTGCTGATTCATTTTTGAGTGTTAAACCGATGTGCTCAATGATTTCCAGCAGCAAATTAAACACTTACTTGACTGAATGCAGAGATCCTTGTGTATCATTAAATGGCTATAGATTCACCATTGTGGCAGTGGTTTGGACCCTGGAGTCTGATTAAAAGGCAAAGACTGGTGTCTGCTTTCATCTACTCATTTTGATTTCCTGTTTTGGTCTTGTCACTGGTAGTGCACTCATGCCTCCCTGGTGTCCATGTGCTTGCCAGCATCTATTGTCTTAGTTTTCTGATCAGTGTGGCCCCACAACCCAACCACGGGCTCTGCTTCCTTTGGCAATCCTAGTCCACATGTGTATCATCACTTGGACATCTAGATGTGGTCTCTATAATGTCTGGTATAATAGGATAAAAGCTTTAACCAAAGATCTCAAGATTGTCCAAGTAGGAGTGGAATACTAATAAAATAATTTATGCTTCCGAGAGCCATGGTTTATTCTTCAAATCTATGCAAAATGTGAGAGGTTTTGTTTGAGGATGATAACTACATATTCTCCCGTGAGCATGGGATGAATTCTTGAGGTATTCAAGTCCATATTTGAATATTCTGTTCTTATTCCTGGACCATTACTTTAAGCATATTCTTCCTAAGGGTGAGGGTGAATTGATACTTTTCATAAACAAAGGAAATATGTTTTCTATACTAATGGGACAGGGCATATCATTATGATATAAATAATGACATATCATACTGTGTTAGTAATGCCTCTATTTTAATTTTCAAGTCTTAAATGATTTTCTTTACCTGGCTGATTGTTTTATCTTGGTTTTTTTGTCTTTCTTTAAGGGATTTATTGATTTCTTCCAATTGTTTGTCTTTTCCTCCATTTTTTTTAAGGGAATCTTCCATTTCCTCTTTAAGGACCTCTATCATCTTCATAAAGTTATTTTCAAGATTGTTTTCTTCTGCATCATCTGCATTGGGATATTCAGGTCTTTCTGCTGTACGGTCACTAAGTTCTGGTGGTGCCATATTGCTCTTTATGTTGTTGAGTGTGTTCTTACAATGCCATCTACCCATTTCTTCCTTCAATCCATACAGGTGGTATTCCCGGTCCTCTTCTTCCAATTGGTGCAGGTGGGACCTGTGGCTTCAGTGACTGGGGTGAGGGGCAAGAATGTGCCCTCCCCCAGTCCCAGGACTAGGGGCTAGAGAACTGGGCTGTCCAGTCAGGAAATGGGGCCTTACCTCTTCTTCCAAAAGGGTGCAGGATGGATGTGTGGCTCCGGTAGCCACTGGTGCTACAGTGCGATCTAGTTTTAATTTGGAGAGCAATGTTTTCAGGCAATATCCAATGGACAAGATATTATTGCAAGCCAGTTTTTAGTGATTCTCTTCTTCCTGTGGTATCCTCTTATCACATCACTTATTGATTTTATAGTGGAGACATTCTAATGCCAGTTGTGAATGTAATGTCTAGAATCTCTTAAATAAAAATTAATTAATTAATTAATTAAAAAGTCCATGTGTAGTGTTTTTTTAATTGATCACAGCATAACTTAATTTTTATTAGTATAATTTTTAATTGATTCTTTGGGAATTTCACATCATGCACCCTAATCCCACTCATTACCCAGTATTTCCATATCTGCTCTCCACCCTTATAGCCTCCCCTCAAAAAATAAAATAAAAATGAAAGAGAATAAAAATAATTGAAAAATCAAACAAACAATAGCAACAAAACTACTTTTCTCCTCCATCTTTCCCAATTCTCCATCACATCCACATTGGTCTTAGTGGCCTTAGGAGCTGTGGTAAGTCACCCAATATATCATTTTGCTCAAACAGATTTATTTTCAAATGCTTATTGCAATGAGTTGTTGGTCTGGTTCAAGGCCTCTGATTTCTACTACTCTCTCAATACTGGACCCTCACTGAAACTCCTCTCCTGTAGCCTGCTTTTGCCAGGGTAATAGTGATCCTGAGACTGGCCATGATTCTGCAGGACTGGTCCCTTCATGCACTGCAGCATGTCATACATGGGATAGATGTTGGGGTAGGCAAACTCAAAGCCCTAAATGTGGGCCTGTATGGTAGCTAAGTTGGTCAGTCTGGGCCTCCACCTGGACTAGCCCTCTCAGGTGAGGGTCAGGGCCAGCTATCCAGTGCTCAGACACTGAGGCCATTTCTCGGAGAGGTGGAAAGCTCTCCCATTGAGGCAGCTAGCAAGGAGCAGGATCAGCTCTCTGGTGCCTAGACCATCAGGGCCAGCTCTTCCGTGGTCCCGGGTGTTAACATGGGTCATTGACATCAACACAGACCCCAGTTGCGGTGGGACTATGTGCACAGACATGATCTTCAGCTGCAGCTTGGGCTCTGATGCCACCATGATCCTGGATGAATAGCCCGCCACACAGGCTATTCAGATTGGTCTGTATGGCTCTGGCGACAGCGTAGGCCTCAGACATCAATGTGGCCTCAGGTGTCGGACTAGATCCCTTGAATACACATACCTCTCAGTGGTAACACAGGCCATGGACATCTTCATTCAGTAGGGCCACAATACTCAGACCTAAACCTTGACTGCAGCTTGGGTCAGATGCCCTGATTGACAGCATGGCCCTTGGACACAAACATCACCATGGTCTCAGTTGGTAGTGCAAACCGTGATATCCATATGGCCTTCAGTGGTAACATAGACTATGGTCATCAACACAGACCCCAGCTGTGGTAGCATCACAGACCCGGACATGGTCCTCAGTGGCAGCACAGGGCCAGACATCACATGGTCCAAGATGGCAGCAGAGTCTGCTCACATCAGCCTCTTCCTCACCTCCTTTGTGTCTTCAGTTTCACCTTTCTCCACAGCACATGGAACGTTCGGCTGCTTCTCCTTCTCTCCAATGTCTCCACCTGCTCATTGTAGTGGTGCTTGCCTGCTCGGCTGCAGGACGCCAGGTGGGCCATAACTTTTGAAAATTATTTAAATACCATATTACACTCTATTTTATACTGTTTAGTTTACTAAGTTACCATTTTCTTTCCGTGCATTTAACTGTGGTGAACATGAAGGAAAAAGGAACATGAAATTCATGATAGAAAAAACAGATAATTAGAATAGACAAAGCTGGAGGTATAAACGGTCAGAGTTTTTTTATCTTTGTAAAATTCAGTTAATATATCCTGAATTTTTACAACTGTAAATAAGTATCTAAGAGTTACCATGAAAAACTCTGAAAGTACCTTCATACCAAAACGTGTATGTTTAGGTCAAGAAGATGTTTTGCTTTGGGATGTTCTGTATGGCAAATGTGTTGCTAATAAAACACTGATTGGCCAGTGGCTAGGCAGGAAGTATAGGCGGGACTAACAGAGAGAATTAAAAGAACAGGAAGGCAGAGGGAGTCACAGCCAGCCTCCACCAGGACAAGCAGCATGTAAAGACGCTGGTAAGCCACGAGCCATGTGGCAAGGTATAGACAAATGGAAATGGATTAATTTAAGATACAAGGACAGTTAGCAAGAAGCCTGCCAACGCCATACAGTTTATAAGCAGTATAAGTCTCTGTGTTTACTTGGTTGGGTCTGAGCGGCTGTGGGACTGGCAGGTGAAAGAGATTTATCCTGAACGTGGGCCAGGCAGGAAAACTCTAGCAACAATGTTTTCTGTCTGTTTTATGTAACAGCTATATCCATCATATGCATGTAGCTATCATTTTTCTCTCCGTCTTTGCATTGGAGAAGAAACTGCAAATGTTTCTGTTTGGGTAGCATGCTTATGACCAGACTTAAAGGAATTCCTTTAGGTTTAGACACTTTGTATCTCAATTTTTTTTGAAGAGTACCCCTTTCCACTTTTTGATAAGTCATTAAAATGTGGGAATTGATTTCATCTCATTTCCGAAGAATATCTGGTAAAAAATGCAAAAAAGTGTGTTTAATTTTTTAAAGATTTATTTTATTTTTTGTATGTGTATGTGAGTGTATAAGTGTACATATGAGTGCAGGTGCCCTCAGAAGCAGGTCAGTTCATATAACCATGGAGCAGGAGTTACAGGTGGTTGTAAGGCAGCTAATGTGGTTGTCTGGAACTGAGCTTGAGTCTTCCGAAAGCAACACACATCTTAACTGCTGTGCGATTTCTCCAACCCAGTAAAGTTCAATTTTAATGTGATGTGTAATCCTAAATACCACTTATGTTTAAAACTGTGCTGACATTGAAGTATAGAAACAATTGTTACTCTCTGGGTATCTTTCCTAAGTCCAGTAGAATATTAAAATTTGGAATGAGAACTATATTGAAAATAAAAGGATAGCGTAAAACAAAAGGTTATACCATTTTAATCTGTTACCATAAATGATTAAAAACATTCTGAACAATTTAAGTTTTGTATACTTGATGTGAATCATTTACATCTACACTGTTTATTGTCTACTTTCACATACTTCTTATTTTATTTTTATTTATTTCTGTGTGATGTGGATGTGTGTATGTATGCTTGCATGTATACCTATTTTGTATGTATGTAATAACCATGAAAATCAGGAGAGAGCATCAGATCCCTAGAGTTAAGAGTGTCAGGTGGCAGTTAAGCCACAAGACATGTGTTCTGAGAAACTCAAAGCCTCTGGAAGAACATCAAGTGGTCTTCATCACTTATGCAATTTCTTCAGCCCCCACTTTATCTTCTTCTCTCTTTGCAGAACATTTATAAGGTATGTTTGGAAAGCTGTTGTCTCCTAATTTTATTGATATGCAAGGAAACCTATAATACTTATATTTTTCCTAGTTGTAAAATATCTTGACTTTTCTCATCAACTAGAAGTTCACAAAAAAAGAATTGATATATGTATCACCATTGTATTAAACAAACCCAAATTAAAATATTGTGAAGTCATTGTTTTTATATTTACCTGGCCAAAATCCTGAGATATGTTATAGTGAAAGTAAATTTTAGAAAAAGAAAATTATCTCATCTGCATTTCCAGCTATAAGTAAATGATAATACAATGCTATTTTTTAAAATTTAGAGACAACTGCAATCGATAGCATGAGAAATAAAATGATAAGACTTTCACTGTTGACTTGAATAATAATAGCACTACATAAGTTGCAGCATTAAAATGTCTGTATCCAAGATTAGCAATGAACTTCTTGCCTGAAAACTGATCCTTTGCTTCCTTGTTACATCCATTTTTTCTCTAGCATCCAGCCTTCTTATTATTAGGTAGTAAAGGATATAAACGTGCACATAAAATTGTCTTCAGCTGTAAAGTTGAATCAGCTGTAATGCGAACCTACAAGAAATTTCATATTCTGCTAAAGGAACACCGTCTCTCTTCTCTTTGTCCTGCCACAAATGATTTCGCCAAGGATGAGTCACCGTCCCAAGAAGAACTAGATATTGAACTTTGTAAAGTGGAAGCGTGGACCTCACTGACAGGCAGTTCATCATGCTTCCACATTAAGGTATTAATTTCAATTTCAATCTCCTTGTAAAACAAAAAACGAAGAATTCTGGATTATGAAATAATGACTTTTCTGAAGTGACATAAATTACAGTTGAAGACATTACAGTTGCACACTAAAGGCTACTTCCCACCTTTCCACAGAGTACATTTCCTTCTAGAAGAGTCTAGATTATTCCTAAAAAGAACATAGAATTTCACAAGCCTGGTGATATTTCCATAGAGGACTCACTGCCATTTTGCTGTTAGTCACATGTTGTCATATGAAATTATTCTATATGATCAACAATATTAATATGTCATATAGCTTTATTTTGTGGCATGTTTCTTTGGTCATGTTTTTGATGACTCTCTCATGCTGATGGTGATGATAATATTTTCGATAGAAGCTAAAACTTTGCATCAGCATTCAACAACAAAATCAAGGTGATAGTATATAATATTTTACAGTCCTCTGTCTTTTTTTAAAAAACTAATTTCTAATTACAGTTCTTAAAATGCACCTACATTTTGTTCAGAAATATTCCAACACAACTGCACACACTATTGCTCAAACTGATATACTAAAATCTATTTTAACTGCTAGAGATATAACTTAAACACTGCAATGCAGTATTTTAATGATACTGGTAATTTTGTGATATACATAAATTCAACAAGTTTGAATTTTTTTTATTATTTTATTTTTGGTCAGCTATTTTTATTTATGGTCAGCTAAGCTAGATATGGAAGACATGAAATTGTATCTAGGCTAAATTCTCCAGAAGTCTAGGCTTGAAAGATGAATTAGGGAATGGGGATTGCCTTGAAGTTATAATCCCAGAGTTATAAAACACAAAATGTTCAGAAGCTTAGAGTTGATAATAACATTGATGTTCTAGGCATGGTATATATATATATATATATAACTTTTCATAAAATGTACATTTAAATTTTAAATTTAATATTGAAACACACATATATATTTTCAAATTTAATATACGTTAGATAGTAAAAATAGGTCTGGGAAGCATTCCTGAGTATAGCTCATCAGTTATCTGTATCATTGATAGGAATTATTAATCAACTAAAGATCCTCTCTAGGCAAATATATATATGAATGTATCATACAAATACTTCCAAATTATAACTTTATGAGAATATTGAGATTTCTTACACACACATGTTCACTTATCACAGTTTTAAAGAAAATATTCCTGCTAAAAGTATTTATTTTTATTCCAATTTTTCCATAAAAATGTGTTGATCGAAGGCTGAGGCAGAGAGACATCTCCAAGTCGCACATTATGCTGCTGCTGTGTGGTGGATTTAGCATTTGCTAGTTAAAAAAAAAAAAGCTTGGGCAGGGTTCTGGGCTACACAGCTGCTTGGATAGAAGCATAGACCCATTATGACTCCCAGCACTAGCGGGGAATTATCTCCACCATGTTGATAAGCTAAATTGGGCAGAGCGAACAGACAAGACTTCTACTTTAGTACTAACTGCTTCAGTTTAAAGCAATACTGCTTCAGTTTAAAGCAATAGTTACACAATAAGGCAGATTCAGATGGAACAAGACTAAATGGTTTACAATGTGTGTAAAAATGTATGTAGACTTGGAAGAGAGAGAAAAAGAAATATATGCAGTTATATAAAGAAATAGATAGTTTTAAAAAATAAAGTCTTTAAAGAGACAGTAAAGATAGTATAAAAAAATGAGACACATAAAAATGGATATTACACAGAGAATCTGGATTGTGTTTTCTTTGGGATTTTTTAACTGCACAAAAATATTTGATTGTAAAAGCTGTTGAGTTAAGCCAATATGTATATTTTAAAGATACCTTGATTTCAAAATTTGGATGTAAGGATATGTTGCTTTGGAAAAGAGGCTCTGCTTTTGTTTCCACAGAAAGCAAGAGGCTATGGATTTGTTCCAGATTAAGACATATCAGGTTTGACCAGTCAAGACCCCCTGAAAGGTCTCTGATGACACCAAGGCCCAGATGATCCAATATCCAGAATGGTTTCAAGACAACCAGCTCAAACAATACAGCCTCATGGACTACCCCATAATCCAAAAATTTTCTTTGTATCTCCATAAGATACAGTGTCCCCATCCAGTAGGAAGTAGTAAAAAAAGCAATGCCCCAATTCCCTAATAGACCAAGCTGGCTTTGGCTCACTCCTTTTCAAAACCCAAGTATATTGCTTAAAAAAAAAAGTTAAGAGATTTTTCTGTACCATATCAGAAGAGCCCTCTGGTGTGGGACAGAGAAAAACCAAAACCAAGATTTTTAATTAAAACAGGTTAATTATAAATACAATATCTTTCTAAAAGAAGAAAGGGGGTTATGATATAGATATATAGGATATAGATATGATAGGATAATAGGGTAGATTAATGAACCTACTTTTAAAGTGTAACAGCTTCTTTAGAAATTTTTTACATTGGTATAGATTTTAGTTTATTGATACAAGTTTAAACTTAATTTTGTTATGCTATATATATATATATATTTCTACTCTTGTTTGAGGTATTATGTTTATGTAACTCATTTAAATTGTAATGGATAATTAAGAAATAGATTAATAATTAGTCATCTATGATAATCACACTTATAGTCATGTTAGTTAAGTTTTCTAGGTATACATAGATATAATTCAGTTAGGTAGGTAGTCTTCAAACGCTTCAAATACCTACAGAATATGGCATTTAAAATATTTAAAAAAAATTAGACTTTCTGCACAGTGAGACATATCTGCTCCTGGCAGCACCTATTTAATTCAGAGAGGAGAATAGGCATCAAAGATACTCTATATGGAATTTATCTTCTTCTTCTTCTTCTTGGCAAAAATAGCCATTTAGGCAAGAAACTGTTCTTGCCTGGACTGCTTGATCGACTGGACATGCAGGACCCATGCGAAGGTGACCACTGAACTTTGCTTGGCAAAATGGTCCTTCAGGTTCCTGCTTCACAGAAGAAACTGCCAGACATTCTACAGGACACTGAGAAAAGTAACTGAGAGACTCTAGGCCTGTTGGCTGAAGACAGATGCCCCAGCTTTACAGAGAAACTTTGGATGACTGTCCAGGCTGCCAACTGTCTTTGTCTACTCTCGCAAGACTCCCGAAAGTTGCTTGTGTTCTTCTACCATTTCTCAGGTAGTATTATATCCTTCTGAGGTCTTTGATGTAGTTGAAGACTAGATAGTTATAATTTCCTTAATTATGGTAAGAGATAAGTTAGATATGAAACCTTAGACTCACAAATTTAAGATAGATAGGATAGCTTCTTTAATTTTGCCAAATACAAATAGACTAGATATTATAAATAGACTAAATATTGTAATTGTAATTCTTGCTTGATAACTGTTTTGTTATATATAATTTTACTATGTTAAAGTTAAAACCTTCCTTTTTGAAAAAAAAACAAAAAGGGGAAGTGCTGTGGATGATTGATTGATAAATAAAACACTGATTGGCCAGTAGCCAGACAGGAAATATAGACGGGACAAAGAGAGAGGAGAGGTTTGGGAAGTGGAAGGCTGAGGCAGAGAGATGCTGCCAGCTGCCACCATGACAAGCAAGATGTAAGATACCAGTAAGCCATGTGGCAACTTATAGACTAATAGAAATGGGTTAATTTAAGACAGAAGAACTAGATACCAAGAAGCCTGAGCCATTAGACCAAACAGTTTAAGTAATATAAAAAAATGATGATCATTATCAATGCAAAAATATATAAATGAATGGACCTATAGCCACAATTTTCATTGATAGATTATAAATTGTATAAATTTAAATTTTGACATGTATTTCTACAGTTTTATTTCTGATTCAAAATACTCTTTGATTTTGATGTTTCTGTTATTATGCTGTTTCTAAGTTAGGTATATTTATGCTCAGTTCTATCAAGTTTCAAATTTATAGATTAAACATGATTACCATCTATCTTATAACTTTAGATTAGTATTATAATATTAACTAAAATTATAAGTGAAAAATTGTGGAATATTATAGTCAAATTAATTTACTTTCAAGGCACATCAGCATTGAATATTTATAAGAAGTTGTTGATATTCTTAAAATTACTTTCCTCATTGTAAATATAGATGTTGTTTTTTAGAAGATGGGTGCCAAAAGTGCTACATTTTCCCCTGGGCTACATATTTTCAATTTTTTGAGGTGAGCTTTTAATTATAAAATTTATTGAACATATTTTGGACATAATTGTTATTTAGAATTTTATTTCAGGTTTAGAAAACAAATTCTGCTTTAAGATTGTTTGTGAATTAATTATATTCCTAAATTAGTTTTCTGTTTTCTTTCTCTAAATTTAGAATAATATCTTTGAACCTGTTTAATAAATTAGTCTAATCTCATTAATTTAGCACAGGACAGAAAATTATCACTCCCACCACTTAGTAAGAAATAGAATTCTCAGCTGGGTGGTGATGGCACATGCCTTTAATCCCAGCACATGGGAGGCAGAGCCAAATGGTTCGAGACCAGCCTGGTCTACAGAGTGAGATCTAGAACAGGCACCAAAATCATACAGAGAAACCCTGTCTCGATAAAGCAACAACAACAACAACAACAACAAAAATAAAAAAAAAAGAGAGAGAGAAAGAAATAGAGTTCTAGCAATGATTTGAATTGCAAGCTGAATATGTGCATATTTTCTTCTTCTTCTTCTTCTTCTTCTTCTTCTTCTTCTTCTTCTTCTTCTTCTTCTTCTTATTCTTATTCTTATT
>CABHPQ010136532.1:27046-38506 GCA_902168405.1 Peromyscus aztecus
CAAATGCCTCTCCTGGGCAAATGCCTCTCCTGGACAAATGCCTCTCCAGGGCAAATGCCTCTCCTGGGCAAATGCCTCTCCTGGGCAAATGCCTCTCCTGGGCAAATGCCTCTAGTTTCTGGTCCTCATGCCTTATATACCTTTCTGCTCTCTGCCACCACTCCCTGGGATTAAAGGCTGGTTTACTGGGATTAAAGGCATGTGTCACCACGCCTGGCCATTTCCAATGTGGCCTTGAATTTACAGTTATCCAGAGGGATTTCTGTCTCTGGAATGCTAGGATTAAGGGCGTGTGCTACCACTGCCTATCTGTGGCTGTCCTGTTCTCTGACCCCAGATAAGTTTATTAAGGTACACAATATTTTGGGGAACACAATACCACCACAGGCACCAAAATTATACAGAGAAACCCTGCCTCGATAAAACAACAACAACAACAACAAAAAAAAAAAAAACACAAAAAAAGAGAGAAAGAAATAGAGTTCTAGCAATGATTTGAATTGCAAGTTGAATATGTGCATATTTTCTTCTTCTTCTTCTTCTTCTTCTTCTTCTTCTTCTTCTTCTTCTTCTATTTTTTTTCTTTTTGTTTTGTTTTTCAAGACATGGATTCTCTGTACAACAGTCTTCGCTGTCCTGGAACTTGCACTGTAGATCAGGCTGGCCTGGAACTCACGGAGATCTACTTGCCTCTACCATCTATCACTGGGATTAAAAGCATGTGCCACCATGGCCTGGCTCATATTTGCAAATTTTATTCCTCCTGGTATTTGCTAAATTTACTTAACAGCTAGTCTATCTTGTGTTCCAGTAAATCATTTAATGTTGATTTTGAATTTTTGCATTAAATCATTCCTTCACAATATCCTGACAATATTTCCATGACTTTTTTTTCCTTGTTTAGCTCATTATTTATGCTATACATATTACTTTACAAAAAATATTCTTGGTTGAAAGGTAAAACTCATGCTTTATGATTTATGTAAAATTTCAGTTAAGTCTCTCAGAAAATATTAAATATAACTCCACATTATATTATAAAATCATTAAATTATATATATATGATATATACATATACACATATATACATATATGTGATATAGATATGTGTGTTTGTATATGCATATACAAATATTTAAATTTAACACACACTTGTATGTGTGTGTTAAAAACAGAAAAGAATAATGACCACAACAGCCATTGACTTTAAAAAAGGAGCACTGAGCTTTTAACTCACCTATATTTTGAAGCTCTATTGTCAAAAAGAGTTTGATCATTACTTCTTTTATAATATAATCCCAATTTCTCCATTGATGCATGTTACTGTTGTTTTTCAAGATAAAAAAGATGGCAAAAGTAAGGCTCTTAGTTTTCTTTCAGTGTCATGGTCTACATACCAAAAAGGTGTGGAACTTACCATGTTCCTACTTCAACCTCCTGTGTCATAGGATAACAGATGTGTGACATCCCTAGATTTCCTTCTTTATTTAGTTTTGCCTGGCCCACTTATGCTAATATCTACTCAATAAACTTGTACCATTTCATGGAGGAAATAAAGCTTCATTTCTGTCAATACTTCTGTGCTTCTTCATCTAAGAAGCATTTATGTCCATTGTTCATTTAAAATTCCTATAAAATATATTTTGATCATGTTTTCCTCTTCCCAAAATCAGCTCAGATCTGCCCTACCTCCCTTCTCACTCAACTTGTTGTTCCCTCTTTAAATACAAAAAAATCTTAAAATCAAAACAAATAACAACAAAAAAAATAAGAAAACAAAACAAAAGTTCATAAAACAACAGACGACAAAACATGGAATCTATTTTGTGTTGTTCAACTCTTCCTAGGCATGGGAACTGCCTTGGAATGTAGTTGACATATGCAGTGAGACTCTATTGGACCAAAGTGATTTTTCTCTTCCCAGAAGGCATCAATTGTAAATAGCATCTTAGTTAGAAGTGGGACTTTTCATTCAATTCCTCTTCTCAGTGCTTGGATTTTTGTCTGATTTCAACTGTGTAGATTTTGTGCATACTATCACTGTCTCTTAGTTCATATGTGTATTACTCCTATTGTGTCTTGATAGAGTTGTTTCTTTTTTCCCCCAACTTGATGCAACAGATGCTGGTTGCCCATTGGTTCCTGCTATTCTTTAACACCTCACTTACACAGCTTGGCATCTCCAGAAGATTTGTCTGAGGCTCTTATTATTGTGAGGTGGGATGGGCTACTGTGGTGATACATTACATGAGACCCTCTGTCTCTTTGTCAACTGAGAAAGACTGTATCTTTGATATGATTAGTTATTACCCTTCTTTAGGCATCAGAGTGTCTTGTTGAAACTTTCCATGCCATGTTCTCAATCTCTAAGGATTATTTCTGTTGTACATGGGTTATCTCTTAGGAATGTGGCCTTCACATGGTTTTATTGCCCACAGCTATCTTCCATGTATTTTGTATTCTGCTTGCCTGTTAGAAGTAGAGAGAGAGGATGAGATAAGTCTCTACACAGGCCTTGGGGTTGAGGAGTTCAATCTTATTAGACAGAAACCTTGGAGAAAGGTGTCTCTGTACATCTTTTAAAAATCATGTATAGACTCCTTTTTACTGGAACCTTCTTTGTTTACCTCAGTATTTTGTTACAGCATTTCTAATGACAGCTTTTTCTGGATTCTGAACATGTATACATTCAGAGACATCTCACCAGTGTGCCCCATTAAAGTGGGATACCCACCTCAGTTAACATAACTCAGTCATATTAGTTTATTTACTCATCTTCCTAACTAGCATGATTCATTCGAGGACAATTTGGAAATGGTTGCTTTCTTTAAGGAACTTTTAATATAAACCAATTTAGATATTCTAAGGGGAAAAAAAGAACAATTTAAAAACAAACAAAAAACAAAACAAAACAAAACAAAAAAACCCAAAAAACTCTACTTCCATAGTAGTGTTGGAAAATTTCTAAAATCAAGTTGAATTCTAACAATTGTTCCCAAACAGATTGAGCAAAAATGTAGTATATTGAATTGAGTCCCCTCTCTCCATGTTTAAGTCTTATTTGCTGTAAAGTGTGAATGTGGCTTTCTTAGGAAATACCATTTTTATTGATGTAATAAAATGAATGTGAAATCATACAGTCTCCTAAATCAAATGACTCATATATTTGTTAGAAAAAGAGAGTGAGTAAAATGTAGATGCAGAGACACATGGAAGGCACAAGAGACACAGCCCTATGAATATGATGTCAAAAATTAGAGGGATACAGCCCTAAAGACAGGAATGGCCAAAATATCATTGGCAACTGCTAGAGGCTGCAGGAGCTGAGAAAACATTCTCGCCAATAGCTCTGCAAATGAGCAAGAATCGGTAGTCACCTTGTCTTTGGGTACTGGCCTTCATGACTAAGGAGAACTTCCCTTGTTCTAACAAACACAATTTGTAGTCATTTGTTATGGATTCCAGAAGCAAGAACAATGGTCACATGAAAAAATGTGACCCCCCCCCAAACAAACTAACAAAAAAAAAAACCTTAGACATTTCTGTCACGGATCCCTACAAAGTTCTTCCCTATTCCCAGACTTCACCTTCTCTCCAGGTCTCTCAGTTCCTTCCTATGCTCCATCTTTATCAGGACCAGATTAATTCCAACAGGCCCTAAAAAATAATTGCAATTCTTTAACTGTGAAGAGTGTGTATAATTACATAAAGGAGAGAAAAGGCTGGAGCTGGAGGCATGACTCTTGTGGATCTTGCAGAGGACCCAGGTTTTATTTTCCCCATACACATATATACACCTATAATGACTCACAACCATCCGTTACCACAACTCCAGGGGATGCCAACAGGTATGCATGTGGGACACATTCTTGAATGCAAGCAAAAGATTCATATGCATAATGTAAAATAAACAAATCTTTAAAATAACTTAAATAAAAGGGCTTTGATTAAGGGTAAAGATATTTATAAAACAATCCAAATATTCCCAAGTAAACTTCAGATAAGTAAGTTATATTTATTGGTGTTTATGAAATATTTCTAAAAATAATGAAAGTTATTCAGTGAACTGAAATGTGATAATAGTCTCTTTTAAAGTTAGCTCTATCTATTCTCTGTGGTTCTAGTATATGCAGTAATATTCTTATTTAAGTGGTATTAAATATAAACTTTCTATATTTGAAGGTCAAATTAATTATTTTTCAAAAATGATTTACCAGTATAAGCTACATAACTATATTTAACCAAAGTAAACTGATAAATATCTTTGAATTTTTAATTTAAAGTTTATGGGGTGATGGTGACATACAATAAATAATTAATTTACTGTAAATACATATTAGAGACGTGGCAGTCGTTGGCATATTTCCTGAAATGTGTATACATATAACCCCATCACAGAATGTGATGAAGAACACTGCCATCACTTCAAAATGTTTCTCTTTACCCAGGGTGTCACCTCTTTCTTTCGCCTCCTGACACCCTTGTCTCCAGGAAATGTGTAATACAAATTAGATTGGTAAATTGTTCTGTGCTGTTTGCCTTGTTGAGAGCTGACTCTGAGAACAAGTGACAGGTACCAGTGTCTTAGATTCAACCGGGTTCATCTCAGTCGTCCTCCTAGACATCTTGTTGAGGGGCTGGCTGACTCCATGACCCTGTAACATTAAAAAAATTTTTTTTGAAATACCTAAGTGTTAAGAGTTTTCACCACATTGCACCCTTGAGAGTAGCTAGAAAGTCAATCATTTCCAGCAGAGGTTACTGTTGTTTACCACAAAGTGTACAAATGCCTCAGTGGGAATTAGAGCTGGAAGATTATCTTATATAAGAAATCCTACATACTGTCTGGATATCTCTCAATTTGGAATATTCACATGACTGTTCCAGCAGGGCTTCCCAAGTCATTTCTGATAGATGTTGTAGGCACCTGATTTGATAGTTTCCTCTTGGCTCCTTGTCACTTCTCTTTTATACAGAAGCTGTGCTTGAAAGGGAAAAACAGCTCTGTCCAGAACTCAGGGACTCCAGTTGCTTAACTTATCTGGCCTTTCAGACTGATTTCTGCAGAATGATTATTGTGGTTCAACTATGAAATGTACCCACAGACTCATTTGTCTGAATACTTACTCCTGGCTGATGGGACAGTTTGGGAAGGCTATGAGCCCTCTGGAAGGTGGAGCTTTGCTAGAGAAGTATGTCCTTAGGTGTAGGCTGTTAGGTGTTATAGTCTGGCCCAACCGTCTGGTTCCTCTGGGATGGATATTTTCTGTAAATGATGAGCAAGGCACAAGTGAGGACTGTTGGATGTCACTAACATATTAGATCTCTAGATCCTCTTGAAAGAGTATTTAATTCCTTCAGTCAATTGTTATGAGTTTTATGCTTGGTAGATTCTTGAATGTATGTGCTCCAGGCAGAGTTGAGGACAGGAGAGGTAAGTGCTGGGAGCTTTTGGAAATTTTTTTAATAGATAGTCTTTCAAGAACTATTCTTCTTTCTCTGGAAGTTTATACATATGCTTGCTGCACATATTCCTCTACCATATATGTATGTATGTATGTATGTATGTATATGTATATGTATATATATATTAGGAGCAAAATCTCTTCCACATCTATTTCCCCCTGTTTTCCTGGTATTTCTTTTAGAAATAGGATAAAATCTTCTTTTAAGAGACATAAAATGAAAATGCCCCAATCAAACTGAGAAGTATAAGCACAAGGCCCAGTTTGCTATCTTAAGAGATTACCACATTTGTTTAATGTAATCATTAGTGTTAGTAATCATATTTTTTAATATTTAAGAATTACATACATGTATACAATGAAATTTTAGTATATCTGCTCATTGTACTCTTCTGCAACTTTTTTCATATCCTCTCAAACACAATACAACCCTTCCAACTTTGTGTATACATATATATACATATATATGTATATATACATACATACATACATACATACATCTATGGTGGGTATGTAATAATATACAAAATCCAACTAATGCTGTTCATATGTGCAGGTAGAGAACTGTCCACTGAAATATCAGAAATCTATCAGTAGCCACAATCCCAAAGTAGAATGATTCTCTCTCCTCCAGTAACAGTCATCTGCCAATAGCTCCTCAGTAAGGAGTAGAGACCAGAATAAGCCTCCTTTATCTATGTTGGAATATTTTCTAGTTTATATTTTTTAGATTATGTGAAGATAACAATATAAAATAAGTGCATGAGGCAACAAAGAATGAATTTCAGAGCACTCTTCCCAACCCTCTGGCTCTTCTATTGTTTCTGCTTTTTCGATGAATTTCCCTGAGCTATACGTAAGGTGCAGGCTGATTTGGCTATCACATTTATGGCTGAACATTCACAGACTCTTATTCTCAGCATTTTAATCATTAATGTGCCACTTGGTTGACCAACAAATATTGAAAAATGATGCTTCTCTGACAAAGTACGAGAGCAGCCTTGGTCAACGTATATAAACATAAATATTTAGAAGACAATTTGACAATATGACCAGTGATATATCCACTCATGGGCTTTTGAACAGATTATAGTAAAAGGCATGAAAACTCTTCCTATGGAATTGGCTTCAGATCCAATCAGAATGTTGTGATTACCCTATGATAGCCATGCCACTGTTTTTCTAATGAGCACATCTTAAATGGCAGGTAGATATTGTAGCATGAACAATACAGTGCTGGCGAATATCATTAAAGTCTTTTCTTCCCCAGAAGTCTGAATAACAACTTCTGACACCATGATAGCTAGACAGTAGGAAGATGCTTAGCCAGTTTCAAATATACTTCTCTAGGTAATACCCACAAAATATGTGATGTCTTTATATATTGGCTCTTACCATGCAGTTATGTGTAGCCAAGGACAATGAGAACAGATAAGAAAAATGTATACATGTCCACAAATATTACTCAACAGTAAAGCAAAATGAAACTTGATGGTAAAATAAAGGAACTGGAAAAATAATACTGAATGAGATAACTAAGGCCCAGAAAGACAAATGTCACATGTTCTCTCTCATATTCAGATTCCAACTTCAAATCTTTTGGGTTATCTGTTTAAATTTGAACATATTCTGAAGTGAAGAAATTAGTAAGAGACCTTTGTGGCCATGTTAAAGGAGAGGACATAGTGAAGGGTAGATCAGATGAAAGCAGACTGGTGGAATATTTGACTTGGAAATGGTTGACCAGAAAAAGGTATTGGAGTATGGGGAAAATCAATGGTCTGGTCGTCAACTTGACTACATTTGTAATCAACTAGAACCCAACGGCTGGACAAGCCCATGGAGATTTTCTTGATTGGATTGTTTGAGTTGGAAACACCTACTCTAAATCTGGTTCAGACTTAATAGTAGCAACCTGCATCAAAGGACACTGAAGAAAAAAGCTTTTGCTTTTCCTCTTCATGTCCTTGCTCTTGACTTGTGGAGACTTTCCTTCACTAGTAATAGATGCTACTTCTTCAGGATTCTAACCCAGACTGAATACCAGAAGTTCTTTAGGAATTTCCTGAGACTCCATCACCAGATTGGACTTGCTGGGATATCCAGTTTGGTGGACTTAAAACTACTGGATTTTTGTCTGTTCTGTAAGAAGACAGCCATTGTTGGACTACTTGGACCACAACTTATAAGCCACTCTAGTCAATCATCTTTTAACACATATATTTAGTCTATCAGTTCTACTCCTTGTAAGATGTATTTTCTCACACTCTAATCAAGAGGCATAGAGGTATAGTCGGATATATGTGTGATAAAGAAACTATAGGCTACAGCTGAATATGACTTTTTCATATTCTTATTATAAATTGCTCCATATTAACAGAAATTAAATTTTTATATACTACTACTACCTAACATGTGCTAATATACTAGTTTAATTTAATTAAATATTTGTTATACTTTTTGTATTTTTCATGTGCACAATTATAAGATAATTGTTTATATGTTATAAGATCTAATAATGCAAGAAATAATGAGTTAATCAATATAGGGTAGGTGGTGAAAGACCTCATATAGAACACTGATTTATATTGTTTTACTTAAGACAAAAGACAATGAATCAGTGTGAAAAAAGAGGACAAATGATGAATATATTGCAAATTTAAAAGTATATTGACCCAAGTTTCTATTTTCTATGTAGTGAGATAGCACCATATGCACATTTCAACACAACTCACTTTGGTTTATAAAGCCAAATATTATATATATATATATATATACATATATATACACACATATATATGTATATATGTGTATATATATATATATATATATATATATTTAAGTAGCAGTAAACCAGTCAATGTTACTGAATCTTATCTCTAGCTAATTCTCCAGAAAAAAAGATGAGCATTGCTTTTGCACCAACTTTCCGACTGAAAGAAATGCAAGTGAGTTTATTGTGTGTAGAAAGCTTTCACCCAAAAAGGCAGGTTTAGGACAGCATTAAATTTGAGGCCATGCAAATTATTTCTTACAAGTCGCAAAGGGATGCTAATGAGTATCATGGTGAGAATCCTCTATTGCTCACTATGTGGTTTCAGAGCTAACATTAATCCAGAGGCTGTGTGAATGTTGTCCCCTAAACACAAAAGCCTTCCTTTCTTTAATTTTTGTCATTTGTTATTATATATTTAGAACAAAGAAACATTATATGCAGCCCTGCTGCCATTCTCAGGGACAATCACAGCCAAATGTTGGACAAAGAGCAAGTAGAATTGTAAAAAGAGCTCAAAGATCCTCTGAACCAATTCAGATGTAGCAGCAATTAGAGTGAAGGAAGTATATTGTATAACTTGGGCATAATGATAGAAGCAAAATGAATAAAATGCAAAGTAAGGCCTAGGATAATAATTTGCAAACATGAAACATAATCTTCTGATTCTCAGTCTTCTAAGTTGTCAGAAGTTCAATGAACTATCAAAGACATGTTTCCATCCTTTTAGGAATATTAAAATACAAAGTGAAAAAACAAAGGATATTTCTCTTTCTGAATGCCATTTGTTGAATTCCTCTTTTGTTGTGTTATCATCTTCTTTTTATTTTATTGGAATATTTGCTGAAGTCTGATTTAGAAAAGTCTGTGTGCCAGAAACGATTTAATTTAAAGGGAAGAGACAGAGTTAAGGTTTCATAACAAGAAATTTAATTGCTCAGAATCATAAGACATTCCATGAATAAAAGAGTAAACAAAATACAAAAAAATGTGGAAATATCCTTGTCATCTGTCCCATTTCAAAATACATTTGCAGGAGAATTTGATGGACATGAGTGCTAATATACCTCAGTCATATGATTTAGTCATGACTTCAGATTATCCTTTATGAGAACTTGATTAACAAGGCTCATTCTGAGGATTCATTCATCTTTGTCCAGAGCTTTAACATCCTCCAGTCACTGTGGCAGTTTGGGGGAAACGTATATTATTAGATAGATATAGAGACACAAAGATATATGGAATTAAGAGCAAGAATCTAATAAGATAACATATTTTTTTATATATAGAAAATAGAACGCTAACCTCAACCACTGGACACTACCACTGTGTTGTCTCTACTTCTATTTTGCAAACCTGTTTCTTATACCTGAAATATTCTTAGCCTTTCAGTCAGGGTTTCTTGACTCTTGAGCCAATGGCAGTCCTATCACCAGACAGTGAGTTATATCATCATGATGTGTGAGCAAGTTGGATGGATGGTATTAAGTTGGTGCTGTGACTATAGTAAAAGTATGCTCTCTTGTGTCTTCTTTCCAGATAGTTGCTTCACCCCAAATTATAATGATGTGCTTTTCTGGCAGTTATCATTTTGTTAAAAGAGACATCTTCCAACATTGTAAATATTGAAGTGTAATATACTCCAACCTTTCTCAATCATTTCTCAGGAATTGGGAAAAACACTGCATAAAATCTCAGCAGCGTTATTTTTTTTTTTACAAAGACAGAAATCTGATGAAATGAGTTAAAATACTAAAATTATTTTGTATTTTCATTTAGTTTTATTATGTGCTTTGAAAAAAATTACACACTACAGATCAGCATTTAAGATGAGTGAAAGAGCATGCCTTCAGAATTGGCCAAGGAAATTGCAAGGGGCTTAGTCACTTAAGATAAGAAAATATATTAATCTTTTACTTTCTGAAATCACAATTTTCTGAGTTAGATTATAACCGTGGTTTTATGTCATACATTCTGATAACCTCAGGGTTAAATTCTGTGAGTCTGACAAAGACTTTTCTATGACTTTATATTGGGATCACTGAATTATGGTGATTTCTATAGAATAATAACTTCTACCTGAATAGAGATTTAAAAAAATTCATTGTTGACAATAATGACTTCCATCTTCATTATGACAAATTCTCAAGAAATATTCAGCAGACACTTCATAAGATGTTCAAGTAGTTTGGTGGAACTTTCAAGGTGATGAAGACTGGTTCTAAGGTTCTAATGAACACTTTCTAAGGACTACTGGCTTTTTAACTAATTTACATACCCTCTCTGCTTATATTTTCACTTCTGAAAACAGCAAAGGATGATGCTAGTATCCTCAAGGAGAATTAGCTCATCTGCTAATCAAAATTACCTTAGCATTAACTAGAATTGTAAACACCGCACCAATTCCCACAGTATTATATTTTTCCTGAAACTTTGGGAGTTGTCTAAGTTCTATTTTTATGTAAATAAAATAATCACAAATTTCTTTACCAATTATCTGTGTCTTAGTCTGGAAATTTTCATTATGACAGGAATCAACTTTTCTTGTGAATTAATTATTCAATGTACTTAGGTCACAGTAACCACCAATTCTACCATTGGAGTTAGGCAGGGAGGGTTGTGTAATAACGAATGGGAGAAAATTAGTGTAGGAATTCCTGCTTTTTGTAAGCTTGCTTGCTATTGCCTATGAGTTTACATTCTACTGTACATTAACAGATTTTTTTCCCCTGTGTAGGGAAAGATTTAACTGTTTAACCCTTTGTACACTATGTCAATTCAGGTATCAGACATATGCACAGATTTCTGCTACTAGCCTAAAAATGATTTTATGTATTTCTCCTTTTTTTCCCCAAGATGGAAATGAAGCAGGCTTCTGCCTCAAAATTACACTCTGTTTTCTGTTAAATGTTTTATTTAAACAAGCATGTTCTGTTTTAGAAAATTGAATATATATGAATGTTGATAAACACCAAATTACATGATGTTAAGGATATATATATATATATATATCCTTATATATATCCTTATATATATATATATCCATATATATATCCATAGAATGCATGTTTCTGAGACAATTGTAAATGAGATTGCAGCGCTGTTGCACCCTAGGATGTATGTAATCTCTTGGAGTTTTCATTAGTTTGGTCACTGAATCATGTAGGTTTATCAATTTGATCAGTGTGTCACTTACTGAGAGGTAGAAATAGCAACTCACTC
>CABHPQ010136533.1:0-13821 GCA_902168405.1 Peromyscus aztecus
CCTGAGACACTGGGTGTGGCTTGAGCATATATGAGACCTCACAGCCCACCTCCACAGTGACACACTTTCTCCAACAAGGCCACACCTCCTAATAGTGCCACTCCCTATGAGCTTATGGGGGCCAATTACATTCAAACCACCACATAAAGCAAAAGAGAAAACAAAATACCTTGCCATGTGACCCTTCCCCCCAGGTGTTCCTGTCCTTCCTTGCTTGTGACAGGTAACTTGTACTTAAGCACAGTTCTGTGTCAGCTCAGGCAGCAGGAGACTGCAGACAGCACAGGTCTGGTTTTTTTCCTCTGTCCTGTCTGTAGGATCTGTGTTAGTGTGCAGTGAGGAGGGACCTTCAACATCACGGGGAGGGCTTTGCAAGGACTGGTTTCCAGGGTCTTAGAAGAAAGTGGCTTGAACTTGTCTTTCATTTTGGTGAATGTCTCTGGAAGACACTTCCTGGTCCTGGCCATCATCCCCTTCTGTTTGGTCTGGGCCTTGTCTCCCAAGGTGTCCCCAGACTCCTCCATTTTCCCTGTAGGCCACCTCAGCTCTGGCTGGGCCTGAGTCTGACTGGGTCAGGACAGCTGGAGTCAGCTTGTTTTGTGTGCTCAGACTGTCCTCAAACTCTCTGTGTAGCCCAGGCTGGCCTAGGAACTTGCTGTCATCCCCCTGCCTCAGCTTTTGTCTCGACTAGTGGTTCTCAACCTTCCAGATGCTGTGACTCTTTACTGTGTGGTTCCTCATGTTGTGATGACCCCCAACCATAATATTATTTTCATTGCTACTTCACAATTGTAATTTTGCTACTGTTATGGATCGTAATTGTAAATATCTGGGCTTTCTGATGGTCTTAGGTGACCCCTGTGAAAGGGTAGTTGAAGGGGTTGAGACCCACAGGCTGAGAACCCTGGTCTAAAGTCTTATCCTCTGCCTTGTGAACCTGCTGAGTGACAGCAGATTTTTCAGACAGAGTAGGTCTGCAGGGATTCTCACTGAAGCCGGGAAGGTTCCAAAACAGCTTATCTGGGTTTTCTGAGGAGTGTGATTCTTTTTTTTTTTTTTAAATTTTTTTTCAAGACAGCGTTTCTCTGTGTAGTCCTGGATGTCCTAGAACTTGCTTTGTAGACCAGGCTGGCCTCAAATTCACTGAGATCTGCCTGCCTCTGCCTCCCTTCTCCAGAGTGCAGGAATTAAAAGCATGTGCCACCACCACCCAGCCTCATCCAGTCTTTTAAGAATCACACTCCCATGCCAGAGGCAGAGGCAGGTGGATCTCTGTGAGTTCCAGGTCAACCTGGGCTACAGAGTGAGATCCAGGACAGACTCCAAAGCTACACAGAGAAGCCCTGTCTTGAAAAACCAAAACACATATACAAAAAAAGACTGGATGATGCCTGTTTCCACCTTTGCTCACGTGAACTCTGGAGCAGGAAGGCCCAGTGTGTTATGAATTATACACGTGTGGGAAACCCCCAGCTGGCCGGGTCAGAGAATCCCACTCATGCAGGGAACCATGCTGGCATGCTGGGCAGATGCAGTGATGGGCTGGGCAGATGCACGCCATGAGGGCGTGGTGGCGGTGGTGATGGCCAGTAATTCGCAGCCCAGAAACTGTATCCACATGGAGAGTTTATTATAATAAAGAGATGAAGAAAAAGATAGGAAAGAGAGAGACAAAGAGAAAGAGAGAGAGGGGGTTTGAGGGGTGGACACCTCGTGGGAGGAAAAGCAAAAGGGAGAGAGAGAGAGAGTGTTTTTCCGTTTTTCCTTAAAAAGAGACATTTGTGTCAGGACGCAGGGCTGCCCCAAGGGGTGGGATTTCGAGGGGGCAGGTCAGAATATTACACAGTGTCCCAGAACACTAGGGCTGGAAGGGGTCTCAGAGAGGGTGCTGTTCAGTGCCCTCAGGTTGCTCCTGTGGAAAATCAGGCCTGAAAGGAGCTCCTAGGGAAGCTACAAAGGCCACTTGGAAGAACACAAGCAGGTCTCTCATCTCTGTGATAACAAACAGACTTATGGTAAGTTCTGGAAATTTTCAACTACAAAGTAAAATCAGCTAACTGTCTACCCAGGGTTATTTTTATTTGAATGCAATGCCAGGATTTTTTTCCATAAGATTCCAGCAGGGGGCAGCAAACATAAGCATCGCTCTCAATGCTTACCAGCAGGGGGCAGCAAATATAAGCATAGCTCTCAATGCTTACAATTATTTTACCGTGTAAGAGTACTTTAAAGGAGTTTATTTAAAAAGATTATTTTGTGAGTGTTTTGTCTGCATGTATATATGTGCACCATGTGTGTGCCTGATTGCCACAGTGGTCAGATGAGGGGGTTGAATTCCCTGGAATTGGAATTAGGGCTGGTTGTGAACCACCATATGGGAGCTGGGATTCATCCCCTGGGTTCTCTGTAAGGGCAGCTAATGCTCTTAGTTACCAAGAAATCTCTCCAGCCCCAAATTAAATCTTAAAAGAAGAAAGAATTTCCACATGACTAGACCTATGCTTTTATCTTATCAAGCTGTAATATCCAATGTGCCTCGGAAGCTGCCCTGTGATCTCACGTATGAAAGGAGAGGGGAGAGGAGAAGGAAGGGAATGGGGGAAGTGGTGGCTAGGGAAAGGGGTGTGGTGGCACCCTCCTGCAATCCCAGCACTTGGCAAGTGAGGGCAGAAGGGTAAAGGCCAGTCTCAGCTTTGTGAGACCCTGTCTCAAAAACAAAAGGAAAAAGAAAAAACCGCGCGGGTGTGGTGGCACACTCCTGTGACCCCAGCACTTGGGAAGCAGAGGAAGGACTGTGTCCTTGTTTGAAAGAAAATAGTTCCCAAAGGGAGTGGCCCTATTAGGAGGTGTGGCCTTGTTGGAGTAGATGTGGTCTTGTTGGAGGAAGTGTGTCCCTGTGGAGGCGGGCTTTGAGGTCTCATATATGCTCAAGCCACAACCTTTGAGACAGACCACTTCCTGCTGCCTGCAAGTCAAGCTGTATTCACTCTCAGCTCCTGCTCTAGCACCATGTCTGTCTGCACCTCATCATGGCTGTCTGCACATCACCATGTCCCATCATGATGATAATGGACTGAACCTCTGAAGTGTAAGCGAGCCACCCCATTTAAATGTTTTCCCTTATAAGAGTTGCCGTGGTCACAGTATCTCTCTCTCTCTCTCTCTCTCTCTCTCTCTCTCTCTCTCTTTCCCCCAAGACAGGGTTTCTCTGTGTAGTTTTGGTGCCTGTCCTGGATTTCGCTCTGTAGCCCAGGCTGTCCTCGAACTCACAGAGATCCGCCTGCCTCTGGCTCCTGAGTGCTGGGATTAAAGGCGTGCGCCACCGCCCAGCCCACAGTGCCTCTTTACAGCAGCAGAAACCCTAAGACAGACTGCGAGTTGTTGGCCAACTTGTCTCCACAGCCAGTTTAGGCCAGTTGTGTCTACATGGTGAGTGCCTGGCTCAAAACAAAAACAAGTTCCTTAAGACCCCTCTGAGCAAAGTATCTGCCACGTTGTTTTCCCGGGAGACACAAACAAAGGCCTGTTCACCCCACAGAGGGCACCAGCACAAGAATCGATTTGACCCAGCTCCAGCTGCTGAGCCGGCAAGTCTATCCGGCTTACTTACAGAAGCACGGGTGACCCCCAAACAGCTGCATCACTGAAGCCCCACCCATGCATGGGAGCCAGCCCCCCGAGGAGAGCTGTGTAGCTTCAGTTAACCTTTTATTTCCTGTACACGCCAATGCCTCAGGAGTCCATGAGGCTGGTGCATATCCCCTGCAGCTGGGGGTGGTGCCCAGGACGGTGTGTGACTGCAGTCTCAGGTGAGACTTGGGATGAGGGGATGTAAACCGGCCCGATCTTGTTGGGGTCACAGCGGCTCTGCCTAGGAGGATGTAAGAGCTTGTTCTGCACGGAGGGCAGCGGCGGAAATCATTAGAGGATTTGGAGTTTGTCCTGCTGGGTTTGGTTTTCCCTGAGCCCCTCTGCTCCTTTTGGAATTGTAATGTATAGCCTGTGCCATTATATGTTGGCAGAATATGATCTACTTTTCAAATTGATCGGGGGTTACAGTGAATAGATTGCCTTGAGTCTCAGAAGAGACTTTGGACTTTGAAATAGTCTTGAGACTGTAAAGAATTATGGGGACTTTTGGAGTTGGATTGAATGCATTTTGCATTATGATTTAGCTGCAAGCCTGTGGGTGCCAGGGAGTGGAATGTGGTGGTCTGAATGAAAATGGCTCCCGTAGGCTCAGACATTTGAATACTTGGTCCCTAGTTGGTGGACTATTTAGGAAGATTAGGAGTGTGGCCTTGTGGGAAGAGGTGTGTCACTGTTAGTGGGCTGTAGACTTTCAAAAGCCCATCTACTGGGTCCAGTTTCCCTCCTCCCCTCCCTCTCTTTCTCACTCTCTCTGCTTCCATCATCTTGCAGACCAGATGTGAGCTCTCAGCTACTGCTCCGGTGCCATGCCTGCCTGCCTGCTGCCGTGTTCCCAGCCATGATGTCATGGACTAGTCCTCTAAACTATAAGCAAATCCCAAATTAAATACCTTCCTTTAAAGTTGCTTTGGCCATGGTGTCTCTTCATAGCAATAGAAAAGTAAGACATACAAGCATACAGGTGCACATGCACACCCCCCCACACACACACTCACAATGGATCTCTTTAAAGTTTGGACCTGCACAATGGGTCCTGGGAACCTGACTTGGGAGACAAAGGGATGAAGAAAGACATGCTGTGGAATGTTCTGTATGGCAAATGTGTTGCTAATAAAACACTGATTGGCCAGTGGCTAGGCAGGAAGTATAGGCAGGACTAACAGAGAGAATAAAAAGAACAGGAAGGCAGAGGGGGGAGGCACTGCCAGCCACCACCAGGACAAGCAGCATGTAAAGATGCCGGTAAGCCACGAGCCACGTGGCAAGGTATAGACTTATAGAAATGGATTAATTTAAGATATAAGGACAGTTAGCAAGAAGCCTGCCACGGCCATACAGTTTGTAAGCAATATAAGTCTCTGTGTTTACTTGGTTGGGTCTGAGCAGCTGTGGGACTGGTAGGTGAGAGAGATTTATCCTGACCGTGGGCCAGGCAGGAAAACTCTAGCCACAAAGACAGACTTGCAGACAAAAGCAATAGGCCATATAGGCCATGCTCTCTGCTGGAGACCTAGACCACCAGCAGCCTGGAAACTAGGCATGTAAGCATCTGGGAGGAGGAGTCTGCGGTTAATACACCCGCACACACACCAGCCAGGGGAAGGTCTTGCCATTCTAGGGGTCTAAGGTGTTGGCCATGCTCACGTCAACAACACATCGTTGTTGTCACTCAGGACTTCGTCTGCTGCACACACCTAAATTGTGTTGACCTCAGACTTATGATCTCTTCTGCCTCAGTCTCCGAGCGGCTGTGCTAAAGGCATGCTCCACCATGCCCCAGCTTCCGCTATTCATCTTTTCCAGGTACTTGTTTTACACCCCAGAGCAATCAAAGGCTTCCTTGTGACTGGGGATTTCCGAGTCTGTTCGTCTATCAAGTTGTCCCCACCCCTGCAAGTTTTTATTTAAATCTCGGACTTTGCAACTAATCCTGACCACCTTGTTATATTGCAATTCTTACCCACCAATTTCTCAGCTCCGTTCACTTTTCTTTTTGTAACGGGGCAGACAAACCCAGGTTGGCCTGGAATTTACCATTCTTGTCTCCTGGGTGCTTGAGTTGCAGGTATACACCAGAATATAAATAGTTATAAACCAGAAATAAGCTATGCCATTAAAAATTTGTGTGTGGTATATATGTATATACACGACATCCTTATGTGTGTGCAGGTGTATGCACACATGTATGGGCCAGAGGTTCATGTGGGGTGCATTCCCCTCCTGTTCTTTTTATTTATTTACTCTTAGTTTTTTGGAGACAGGGTTTCTCTGTGTAGCCCTGGCTGTCCTGGAACTGGCTCTGTAGACCAGGCTGGCCTTGAACTCACAGAGATCCGCCTGCCTCTGCCTACTGAGTACTGGGATCAAAAGTATGCACCACCACCGCCCAGCTTCACTTCTTGTTCTTTACCTTATTTATTTATTTATTCATTCATTCATTCATTCATTCATTCATTCTTTCATTTATTTATTTATTCATTTTTGTTTTTTGAGACAGGTTTCTTTGTATAGCCCTGGTTGTCCTGGAACTTGCTTTGTAGACCAGCTGGCCTCAAACTCAGAGAAACCTTTCCTTGGAGCAGGGCTGTAAGCTGCTATGCTTACAGTGACTTTGTGGTGTTCTTGGCTCCCTGCTGCCAGAATACCTTTCCATCCGAGCTGCAGTGCTTACATTTGGTGTCGTGACTCGGATAGGCTCTCTTCCTGCCTGCGCCCTGCACTGTGGTCTGAGGTGCACTGAGACCCCATCCCTCATCTCCAGTTCACCTGCAACAGACTCACCTTCTGGCTCACCGATTGCTCAGCACCCCATCCACCAGCGGCAATTGGGTAAGTTTCCCCTTTGGTAGGTGGGAACGTTTCCCTGAGTCCATGGAAGTGACTATTGAATGTCTGGTACACCTCTGGTATTCTTGGAGGTGGAGGCACCCCCAGCCATGGTCTTTAAGGCTACGGCTGGCCCTCTTCACCTGACCCCACCCCACCACCCTCTGAGCAGCAAACCTACAGTTTCCTTAGGCCCAGCTGGGCTATTGGACCCTCTCCTGCCCCCTCCTCCCATCTTCCCTCTGGAGCTGCCCACAATCCCACAGCTCTTCTAGGGCTTTTACCACCTCATCCCTGACCCTTTTACCTCGTGGCTTTTACCACCCCATCCCTGACCCTTTCCTGTGGATGAGACCCCCCCTACAGAGCTCGGTTTTTGCCTTCACATTCTGGTCTCTATAAATGCCCTGGTACCTGCGCTGAGTCTCTCCTCTGGCTTCTCCAGGTACACCCCTGACTCCTGAAGAGTGTGGTAATGACCCTCTGAATGGCTTGGTCCTCATTTGGTCCTCCCTGAGTCCTGGGGACACCCATGACTACAGGCTGCAGTGACATTTTCCTTCTCTCATCCATGGGAACGGTGTCTTCTCTACCCTCCCATTCCCCCTTGGAATGCCCCTTAGAAAACCTCCAGCCTCTGCACCTGACTCGTAACCTGAAGGACCCTAAACTTACACACATTTGCCATCAAATTTGGTGTCAATACCCCTTAGATAATCAATCCAAATGGCTGCCTAACAGTGCCCTAGGTCTTTATTTATTTACTTATTTACTTATTTATTATGTACACAACATTCTGCCTCCATGTATCCCTACACACCAGAAGAGGGCACCAGATCTCATTATAGATGGCTGTGAGCCACCATGTGGTTATTGGGAATTGAACTCAAGACTTCTGGAAGAGCAGTCAGTGCTCTTAACCTCTGAGCCAGCTCTCCAGCCCCCTAGGTCTTAATATTATTCAAGACCTTTATGAATACTGTGAGTGAGATTCCCCTTTCCCTATTTTCTTTCTTTCTTTCTTTCTTTCTTTCTTTCTTTCTTTCTTTCTTTCTTTCTTTCTTTCTTTCTTTCTTTCTTTCTTTCTTTCTTTCTCTCTCTCTCTCTCTCTCTCTCTCTCTCTCTCTCTCTCTCTCTCTCTCTTTCTTTCTTTCTTTTTTTGAGACAGGGTTTCTCTGTGTAGTTTTGGTGTCCTGTAGACCAGGCAGGCTGTCCTCAAACTCACAGAGATCCACCTGCCTCTGCCTCCCGAGTGCTGGAATTAAAGGCGTGCGCTGCCACCTCCCGGCCTAGAAACTGATTTTTAACTTGCCTCCTGGCCAGGTAAAACTTGCCTGCAAGGCCTCCCTTAAGGTGGTAAATTATGATAATGTCCAAGGGATCATCCAGGAAAGGCATGAAAACCTGTCTCAGTTCCTAGACTGCCTCACAAAGGCCCCAGATGAGAAGCAACTCCTTATGACCTTCTTTCCCCAAAGTTTCCCTAATGTTAGGGCCAAATTTAAATATCCATAGAGAGGACCCCTGACTCCACAGGCAAAAGTCTTAACTGTGGCCTTCAAGGTGTACCATGGGAGGGATGAGAAAGCCCCAAAACAAAAATACCTGATGACGGTTAAGTCTTCTCAGCAGCCAGAGCGAAAGCCCATGCCCTCTGGCCTCCTGAAGCCCGAGAGCCTCCACATCCGTTTCAATTATAGTCAGGAGGGTCACTGGCCCGGGCCTGTCCAGACCCTCATAAACCACCTGGATCATGTCCAAGGTGCCCTCAAGAAAGGCACTGGGGTATTGATTGTCCCCATGTCCCTCATGGCATAAGGATATCAAGCCCAGTTCGCCCTTCATCTGACTTCCTTGGTCTGGCCATGAACAACTGAGGGGCCCAGGCTAGCTTGGCCTGACAACCACCATCTCCTACAGGGAGCCTTGGGAAGTCATCACAGTATCAGGGTGATCCATCTCCTTCCTTCTGGATGCCGGGCACACTTCTTCGGTCCTGATGGAGTTCTGGGGACCCACTTCTCCTCATTCCTCTATTGTTGGAATAATCCCACTAATCCCTAAGGTCCCTGAACACAAAATGCTACCAATCCCTGAGCACGAAATCCCAGCAATCCCTGAGCTTGCCCCAGAATCAAACCACAAGAATCCACCAATCCCAAACCACCTTGTAAAGCCCTGCTGCCCCCATAAGAATCCCTATATGAGCTCTGTACCCTGTTCAGTCTGCTGCTGCTTCTCACCCTAGAGGCGGCCACCCTCCTGGATTCTTCCTTCACAATATATCTCTCCAGTGAGGTTTGTTGTGGGGTGGTGTGACATTTTCCCTGGAGCAGAGCCCAGCTGCAACAACTTTTACCTGAGCAGGAACAGAGCTGAGTGGAGTAGAACTGTAATATTTTCCACTAGGGAAGTTTTCCCCTAGCAGAGCAGGGTTGTTACACTGTGGGAGACCTAAGCTTACAGGGAGACCTTGTCTCCAAACAAAAAACAAAAACGCAAAACCAAAACCAAAATGCTACGCCTCAGAATCACCCAGCTCTTTCCTGGTCTCTCACTGCCTTCTGCCTGGCCAGTGTCCTCCAGCACCTCCACAGCAACCAGGGTGTCCAGATAGAGAGAGCAGGGTACGGATCTGGGCCTCTTTGTGGCACTAACTAGGCAGTTCCAGCCACAGCTCTGTGGAGACCAGCTTGAGGTGCACGAAGGTGCAGAAGCCTCCTGAGCTTCTCTGCAAGCTGGTCACTGGTGACCAGACCAGCTCTGCTCCTCCCATGACATACCTGTTCCCACGGGGTGACCTCCCACGTCATCACAGGTGTGGGTTTTCCCCTCCATCTCGGCAGAGACTTCCTCCAAGAACTCTCTGAACATTGGTTTGTTGTGCAGCTGAGACTATCTGTCTCCAGGAGGACATGCTCGGATTTTTAAATAAAATGAACAGTTAAATCTCTCTCTCTCCCCCCGTGCGGAAGGTGAAGGCCAAGCAGCGGCCCTGTCGGCCACAGACCTGGTGACACCGCCTCCTCCCCGCTGACCTAGCCCAGGTTTCTGCCTCAGACGCCGCTGCCTTCCCTTCCTACAATCCGCTCCATCCATGGAGTAGGTTGGAACTTTTGAGCCCATCAGCAGCGTCTGTGCTAGTGAGGGAGGCAGTGTTAGGACAAGCAGATGATTAGGAGTTTGAGGCCAGCCTGCTATACATAACAAGTTCTAGTCCAGTCAGGGCCACATAGTGAAAAACTCTGTCTCTCTCTCACACACACAAAGTAATAAAATAGAATTAAATGTTTAAAAAAACGCCGGGCGGTGGTGGTGCACGCCTTTAATCCCAGCACTCGGGAGGCAGAGGCAGGTGGATCTCTGTGAATTCGAGGCCAGCCTGGGCTACCAAGTGAGCTCCAGGAAAGGCGCAAAGCTACACAGAGAAACCCTGTCTCGAAAAAACAAAACAAAACAAAACAAAAAAAATATTATGGGCTGGAGAGATGGCTCAGAGGTTAAGAGCACTGACTGCTCTTCCAGAGGTCCTGAGTTCAATTCCCAGCAACCACATAGTGGCTCACAACCATCTGTAATGAGATCTGGTGCCCTCTTCTGGTCATACATGCTGTATACAAAATAAATAAATAAATCTTTTAAAAAAATTAAAAAAAAATAAAATAGAATTAAATGTTTAAAAAAAAAAAGAGCCAGACACAATGACTCATGCCTATAATTCCATCACTTAGGAAGCTGAGGAAGCAGGATTGCCATAAAGTTGAGGTCATACACAGTATATTCTAGGTCAGTTTGGACTACAGAGAGACCTTTAAAAAAATCATTGCTCAGCAGTTAAGAGCACTGGCTGTTCTTCCAGAGGTCCTGAGTTCAATTCCCAGCACCCACATGGTGGCTCTCAACCATCTATAGTGGGATCTGATGCCCTCTTCTGGCTTAGAGTCATACATGCAGATAGAGCACTCCTATACATACAATAATAAATCTTTTTTAAAGATCAGCAGAGGACTGGAGAGATGGCTCAGAGGTTAAGAGCACTGACTGTTCTTCCAGAAGTCCTGAGTTCAATTCCCAGCAACCACATGGGGGCTCACAACCATCTGTAATGAGACCTGGTGCCCTCTTCTGGCCTGCACAGGGACACATGCAGGCAGAACACTGTATACATAAAAAAATAGATACATCTTAAAAAAAAAAATCAGCAGAACATGTTGTAATCCTAGAACTTTGGAGGCAGGAGGATCAGGAGTTTGAAGGCCAGCATGGGCTTCACGAAACCCTGTCTGAAAGCAGATCAGTGAGTGTGTGTGTATGTGTGTGTGTTGCGTGCGTGCGCGTGCGTGCGTGCGTGCGTGCGCGTGCGTGAGTGAGTGTGTGTGTGTGCGCGCGCACATGCGCGCGCTCTATTCTGTTTTTTGTTTGTTTGTTTGTTTGTTTTTTATTGGGGGGGTACAAATTGTGACCAGTACAGGAGCTATCTGGTGTCTTTCATGCTTCCCTCCCAACTCTGTCTAGATGTCTTGAGCAGACACAAGCAGCTTGACAACTGTGTGTCAACCTTGAGTAGTCTCTGAGTAGAATGGAGTATCTCTCTCCCTGAAGTTACCCTCAGGGCCTCTGGCTTAGCAAAGCTGGGAGAAGTGAAGCAGGACTCTTGAACCCTCTCAGTCCCAGCGGTGGCACAAAGGTGCTGTGGGATGTTGTTCTGTATGCTGTGAATGTGTGGCTCTGATTGGTTGATAAATAAAACGCTGATTGGCCAGTAGCCAGGCAGGAAGTATAGGCAGGGTAAGCAGGAGAATTCTGGGAAGAAGAAGGGCTGAGTTAGGAGTCACCAGCCAGACACAGAGGAAGCAAGATGACAAGGCAAAACTGAGAAACGGTACCAAGCCACGTGGCTAAACATAGATAAGACCTATGGGTTAAATTAAGTGTAAGGGCTAGTCAGTAATAAGCCTGAGCTAATGGCCACACAGTTATAATTAATACAAGCTTCTGAGTGATTATTTTACAAGCGGGCCACAGGACTGTGGGGGTCTGGTGGGACCAGAGAAACCATTCAACTACACAAAGGATGACTTTGCAGAAATGTTTTCTCATCTCTGCTTCTGTATTTCTCTGATTTGCTTACTTGGAAGCACCTTATGCCTAGAACAAGCCACACCCACAGGAGCTGCCAGTCACTTTCCTCAGATGCTCCAGGAGCGTTCCCTGTACCATTTCTGCAAAGCTTTCTATAAAAGGCTCAGCAACTGGACTCAGAGTTCAGATATTTGTGCTTGGCAACAAGCAAGGGAAAATGTGGTTAGAGATGACCTTTCCCTTGACTTCTGGCTTATTCTGTAGTAGGACTTGGAGAGTTTACGGCTATTCTCTGAAAAGTATGAACTAGATTGAAGTTTTAAGATCCTAGAGATAAGCTGTTCTGAAACCCTTGGTGGGAAGATCACTTGAGGCAGGAGTTGCAGGACCGCCCTGAGCCGCATATTAAATCATCCATCTCCAAAACAAACAAGATCAAAAATCCCTGAGCCTGGTTTTGCATGTAATCCTACCTACCTGGGCTGCTGAGGCGAGAGGTTCACAAGTTCAAGGACTACCTGGGACATCAGTGAGTTTACATCCAGTCAGGAGAACTTGGTGAGAACCTGTTTCAAAATAAAAAGGAGAAAAAAAAAAGAGTCGGCCAGCATATATCTTCAGTCCCAGCACGTGGAAGGCAGGGGCAGGTAGATCTCTGAGAGTTCAAGACCAGCCAGGTCTAAAAGGAGACCTTAGACCCTGTCTAAAAAGATGAAGGGAAAAAAAAGAAAAAGAAGAAAGAAAAGATAATGGGGCCAGAGAGATGGCTCAGTGGGTAAAGTCACTCACTCGTCACCGAGCCTGAAAACTTGAGTTTGATTCCAAAGATCACATGGTGGAGGGAGGGAATCGATTCCTGCAAGTTGCCCTCTGACATTCATACACAAGTCATATACACACACCCAAATAAACAAAGAATATTTAAAAAGTAAAAAGAGCTGGGCGGTGCTGGTGTACACCTTTGATCCCAGCACTTGGGAGGCAGAGGTAGGCATATCTCTGGAGGCCAGCCTGGTCTACAGAGTGAGTTCCAGGATAGCCGGGGCTACACAGAGAAACCCTGTCTCAAACCAAACCAAACCAAGCCAAAAAAGCAACATATATTTGATCTGTCCTCCAAGTTCCTGGTACTGAACTCCTAAGTTCCTCAGAATTTCCTGGGTGATAGAGCATCTTTTAAAAAATTGTTTTTGTTTTTAATTATGTGTACGAGTATGAACATGTGAGCGCATGAGTCTTCAGAGGCCAGAGGCGTCAGGTTCCTGGGTGCTGGTGTTACAGGGAGTGTTGAGCCATCTGCAGAGATCAGCGTGACCTTGCTAAAACAGTAGTTGCCTTTTATTTTCTTAAAATCCTCCAATAGATTCCTGTCTTTTTTTTTTTATGAATTTTTGAGACAGGGTTTCTCTGTGTAACAGTCTTGGCTGTCCTGGAATTCACTCTGTAGACCAGGCTGGCCTCAAACTCACAGAAATCTGCCTGGCTCTGCCTCCTGAGTGCTGGGATTAAAGGCGTGCGCCACCACCTTCCAACATGCTTTTTTTTTAATTTTAATTTTAATTTTTTAAAGAGACAGCAAGAACATGAAGTTGGGTGGGTAGACAGGAAGGATCTGGGAGGGTTTGGGGCATAGGAAAGAATATGATAAAAATATATTGTATGAGACTTTCAAATAAATATTTATTTGTTTTGGTTTTGTTTTTCCAGACAGGGTTTCCCTATGTAGCCCTGGCTGTCCTGGAACTCACTCTGTAGACCAGGCTGGCCTTGAACTCACAGAGATCTGCCTGCCTCTGCCTCTGGAGTGCTGGGATCAAAGGTGTGAGCTACCACTGCCTGGCTTTTATTCGTTGTTTTGTTTTGTTTTTGAGACAAGATTTCTCTGTGTAGCCCTGGCTGTCCTGGAACTCACTCTGTAGACCAGGCTGCCCTTGAACTCAGAGATCCACCTGCCTCTGCCTCCTGAGTGCTGGGACTAAAGGTGTGGGCCACGAGGCCCAGCTGCAACAAATGTTCTTAACCACTGAGCCATCTCTCCAGCTCCAAGAATAATATAATTCAGCATTTCCAGAAAACCTTGACCGTTTTCAGGGTGCAGTATAGAATAAGTGCATCTTACAAATGATGAAAATGTGGATCGTTCAGTTACTTGTCCTGAAGCCGGATCAGGGTTTCTTGAGTCCCAGTCCAGCAACCCAGGCTGTTCCAGGCCGAGTATCATCCTCCCCTGACACACGGGAAACTCAGCACAGATACACCGGT
>CABHPQ010136534.1:0-10112 GCA_902168405.1 Peromyscus aztecus
TTTGGGAGTGGAAGGGCCTAATGAGCTCTTTCACCCTCCATGAAAGGATGTTAATGGACCAAATTGGGAAGATCTGCTATGGATAATCACAGCTGCTGAGAGTTCAAGAGAGCAATGGCCATTTCATGCCAAGAGGACAGCATTTCATAATAGTTTGTTTGCATGGCTTGAGGCAAACATGAAACAGGTAACTGAGAGGGAAATACACCTGATTCTAAAGCTATGTCAGCATGCTGTACTCCTTCTAAGATATTCCCACATTACTATAGAACAGCATAGAAACGCCATTCTCTTCATTGCCACAATCTGATACCAATAGCAGTTCTTGGCCTCATTTTCCCCGAAGCATGGAGTTTTAAACATTTGAATATTGAACATACATCAAATATATAGTTTTTAGATATGCTGAGACGTTAACACATATCTAGCAAGTGGAAGCAAATGTAATTTTGTTGAAGGATATTAGGAAGCAGAGGAGACATCAACCTAAAACACTTAACTGAGAAGATGGCAATCAATACAAGGAAGTTATTATTTCAAGATGTATCAGTGACTCCCAAAACTCCATCTTAGCAGTAAAAAAAAAAATGGGAAAAGGAATGAAGGAAAAACATTTGTATTAATGGGGTACTGAACTATGGGGCTTTAAGGAAGTTATATGAGTGGAGCAAGTGTATTAGCTAGCTCTTTTTGTGACTGTTCCTCCTTATGGAGCTTTAGTGAACATCAAAAGCCAGAAACAGATTAATTAAAAACTTGGTTATTCTGCCTGGGGAGATCTAATCATTGGAACTGAAAACCTTTAATTAGTTTAGGTTTTTCAGGAGCCCCTCAGTCTTTTTTGGACCATCGTCCTACATGACAATGTGAAATTCATCAGCCAATTGTATCTATAGGCTGAGTCAAACCTTTCAGCAACAGAAGAGGTTACTTCAAATACAGCTCCCTGCACAATGGAAGAGAGCATCCTCAGGAACTGTAGGAAATACTGATTACCTCGCCCTTTGGATGCTTCGGTGTACTTCCAAGTGGTGTCTTTTTCTGCATGCAAATTTGGAATGAGTTTAAATGTGTTGCAGAATATTGAGACATGGCATAGACCTGAGCCATTTTCCAGTGTCCTTGATTTCCATGTGGAAATCAGGTATGCACACTCAGACAAGTATGGCAACCGTGAAAATGCATGACTCAGATCACCTGTGGTGTGTGGTTTAGCTGGTGGGCAACCTTCTCTGCTGCATCTATCTGTGTAACCACCACTATATTCCCAGGGGCCACACTTTCCCAGGCTCTTTCTGATCATCAAAGCACCTCTGTGCCCCAGAAACCCTGGATTCTTTAATGGGCATCTTTGGCTCAGCATCCCTGGGTGATGTGGCCAGTCTGGGGAGCTTTCCACCCAAATATCATCTCTTTGTTCTCTCCCATCCCAGGCATCAGACCTATGGTCCCACCTTGGCCAGACAGTAGGAAAGAAGATGATAAAAGTCTGAAAATCTTCTTACTTACCCACAAAAGTACAAGAACAAAGTTCCTAAAGACTATTTTCAACTGAAAGGAAGTCTTACAACCATAAGATACTACAGTTGACCAGGTTAATCGTTTCTCTACTATTTCAATCTGTATCTTCCTTGGATTATTTTTGAGAATACAGACAAAACGCATAAATATTCTGCATGTGATTAAATGTTAAATAACTTTATTTTAATATTTAATATGAATGAGTTACACTTTGTACATTTTGTGCATTTTATTAAAAATTTATGAAATATTTGAAGTATCGGAGCATGATCACATTTTAATACTAAGAGAATGAGGCACAGAAAGGTGAAGTAAGTTCTTCAAGGCCACATAGCCAGGAAACACTAGGGTGAGGGTATAAACCCAGGCTCTCCGGCCTTCCAGACCTGGAGTTTTGTCTTCATGCCTTGCTCTCTTTCACTGAACTGTATGAACTGAAGAGATCTAGGTGTTCCTCTGCTGATGTTCAAGTTAAGGGCAAGCTACTTCATGTTGTATTTAAAGCCCAACAAGCTGCCTTCACAGACTTCTCTTGCTCTGTGTCTTACTGCTGTACTTTGCAAACTTTCATCGTAGACAAAAGAAACTGGATTATTTCATTTTCCACACTGAAATCCCTCATCCACATTGCTGCAGTATGCTTTGTCCTCTGGCTTCCCTCAACAAATATGATAATTACCTCCCCAAATATGCATATATTCTGTCATTCAATAAGTATTGTATAGGAACAAGACATTCTTAAAATAAATATAGACAAGGGTTTTTTTTTGTTTTGTTTTTTTTACGCTCAATGCAGTTGATTGTCTAGTGTCAAAGGCCTCATAAATGATGTAGGGCTCATATTTCAAGCAATGTCATAAATAAAAAATATAAAGAAGTGTTATGTTTTGAATATGAAATACACTCCTTAGGTTGATATATTTGAGTCCGATGATGGGTTTCTGGAAAGTGATTGGATCATGAAAGCTGATTTCACGAATGGCTTAACCCTGAGGTGGGTTCATAATTTCGTAACATTATTGGTAGGTGATGGAAGTACTGAGAGATGGGTTTGGTTGGGAGACTTAACACTAACATGCTTTTGAAGGATGAATGTCTCCCCGGCCCTATTATCTCCTCACTCACTCTCTCTGCTTTCTGTTAGTCATGAGGTAAGCCGATACACTCCACCATATGCTCCCCACCATGGTGTTCATCCTTCTCATCACACCTGCAGCTAAGGACTCAGCTGACCATTGACACCTTGGAAACTGTGAGCCAAAATAGAACCTTTGTCCTTTAAATGGTCCTTGCCAGGTATTTGCTACAATATCACCCAGAAACTGGCTCAAGCAAGGAGGAAACAACAGAATAACCAAAACAGAGTGTGTTGACATCTACCTGTAATCTGGCACTCAGGACTCAAGGCAGGTGGGTCTTGAGTTTACAGTTACCTTGGGCTACCGAGTGATATCTTGTCTCAAAAGAAATAGACAAAATTAGAAGGGGCAGACTGCAGAAGAAACCCCTCTGGTTGGCTAGCTTATTTAGGATGACATGAAATTCACTATATAGACCAGGCTAGCCTCAAACTCATAGAGCTTGGCCTTGTTCTACCTCCCGAGTACTTTGAAGTCTTGCTCCACCATGATTAGCTTGGTTAGTTGGGTTTTGAAATGAGAAGGGATAATTTAGGGCAACAGTACAGGCAAGAGGTTGATAAGAGAAGAGAAAGGCCACTAAAAAACAGTGGCTGGAGGTGGGAAGGAAAGTGGCTGGGGGTGGGGAAAGAGGCTTGAAGTAAGGAGGAGTGACTGGAGGTGGGGAGGAGGGAGGCTTGAAGTAAGGAGGAGAGTGGCTGGAGACAGAAAGAGAAGCTGGAGGTATAGAGAGAGACTGGTGGTGGGAAGAGAGGCTAGGGGTGGTGAGAGTATCTGGGGTGAGGAAAGAGGCTGGGGGTAGGAAGGATATCTGGGGTGTGGAGAGTATCTGGGGTGGGGAAAGAGGTTGGAGCTGGGAAGAATATCTGGGGTAGGAAAAGAGTTGGAGATGGGAAGAGTATCTGGGGTGGGGAAAGAGTTGGAGGTGGAAAGAGTATCTGGAGTGGGGAGAGTATCTAGAATAGGAAGAGTATCTGGGGTAGGGAGAGTATCTGGAGTGGGGAGAGGCTACCACAGAGAGATGATGACAGGTTCAGCTTTGTTAAGGCTTACTTGGGTGACACTAGAGCATGGGACAGAGGGAATAGAGCCTGTCTCCTATGTTTAGGACTTGGACAATAGGAAAAGGTTGATGCTCTTTATGAAGTCTAGAAAACTCCAAGACATCCATTTTAGATAGAAGGACTTTCTGATGAGCAGCCAGTTGAAGACACAGAGAAAGTCAAAGGAGGCTGCAGCTTGGGGTCCAACACAGGAAGTGTTTGGCCTTTCCTCCTCCTGAGAAGCTCCATATGTTCTTCACATTCTCTTAGCTCTAACAAGTGTGCTTTTATTTTGTTACATATTACATATGTGAAAGCTTTTGAGAAGTATTTTAAAACCTATAGGGACTTCTACTTAAGATATGATGCAATACTAAAAGCAACACAAGGTCAAGTATTCATATCTAAATCTTTTTTTTGGGGGGGGCGGGGTGAGACGAGGTTTCTCTGTGTAGTTTTGGAGCCTGTCCTGGATCTCGCTCTGTAGACCAGGCTGGCCTCGAACTCACAGAGATCCGCCTAGCTCTGCCTCCCGAGTGCTGGGATCAAAGATGTGCACTACCACTGCCCAGCTTCAGATATAAATCTTAAAAATTACCTCATCTACAGGAAGTTTTTGTTACACACACTGCATGTTTGAAATTTATCTGTGTGGAAATGCTGTTTAGTAATTCAGTTATTGGTGCAAAAAAGTTGTTTGGGGTACCACGGTTTTGCTTATTTTTCATAGGGTACTTAATATTTGGATAACCATCAACCATTAATGATACTCACTAGAGAAGACATGATTGACTGTCAAATTCTAAAGACGGCACACTGCACTGGGGAAAGAAAACAGCCAATCCCTGCTACAAGAGTGAGACACAAAACTGGGAGAATGATACGCTCCTGGTGAGCTTCTGGGAGGAACAGCAACACATTGGGAGGCAAAGCTAGAGAAACTTTTGGTTTCACAGTGGTCCAAGTCACTCAGACACAGGCATAGCAGGACCTGTTAAATGCGTGTGGTGAGAGCTGAGGAAATGGCTCCATGGATTAAGCCCTTGCTGTGCAAGCATGGGGATGTGCACAGGAACCCCGGAGCCCACATAAAGCTAGATGCGATAGTACAGGTTGATAATTCCAGCATTCCTATGGCGAGATGGGAAGCAGAAAGATGAGAAGAAACATTAGAAGTTCATAGGCCAGCTGGCCTAGTGGATGGAATAGGAAACAAGAAATCCAAACAAGGTGGAAGTTCATTACCAACACCTGGAGCTGTCTTCTGACCTCTCCATGCCTAGCATGGCATGTGTGTATGCAAATCACACACACACACACACACACACACACACACACACACACATGCACACACACACACACACACACGCATATATATATGCACACACACATAAATCATTTCATTTTCATAACTATACCTTAATGACATTTTCACGTGGTAAGTCTATGTATTTTCCCTCTGCTGAACCATTTCCATTTGTTAAAACAGCTCATCAACATCTATGTATTTATGGAATCAAATGCAATCAGTCTTTCTTTTTCTCTTCATTTATTATTGTGTATGTGTGTGTGTGTGTGTGTACAATATCAAAGGTAGTCAAGAGTCTGTGCTGTTTTTCAGATTATGTATTCGTTCTGAAATTGAACATCAGTTTTAAAGACTGCCAAACTGTCTCCCTGTGTTTTCGTTGCTTGCTGGCACAAGGCTGAGATGGGAACATTGGTAAAAGCAAGCTACTTGCCCTGTCGAGTTGGTACTTCTCTATCTTGTTCCCAGTTGATTTCCCATGACATTACATAACAGGATTCTCCAGGGAGAGTTACAGCTTTGGCATACAAAGGTGGGCTGCTTAGGCTCAGCTGCTGTCTGCTGTTTTCTATCAGTGGCTATCAGGCACATTTATTATCAGTACAGAAAGTGTGCCAAACCGCTGTACTTGGTCTCCTTAAGATATTTTGAACAATTTTTAAAGATTATTAACACAAATAATAATTATTAACATGCACTAATAAAATAGAAACAGATTTTTTTTTTTTGCTTTCCCCACAAAGAACACTCTCTCACCTAGGGATGGCTTACTGCCCCACTTCAAGTTCAGTTTCTTAAAGCAAGAGCTCAACCTCAGCTCTAGCCTTTGCTTCTGCACCAGTGGTGAGTGCTAATCTAGAGGAGTGATCATATCTCATCAAAATGCTCTCAGCCGCCCTCCTCCTGAACCAAGCAAGATAGCTTTACACGTGATTACATAGATCTATTCCTTTTAAATATGACAGCAAACCCAGATGTGGATTACCATCTATTGTCAATACCAATCATAGTGTTTTAAATATGGTACCATATAAAAAAAAACATAGGAAGTGCATATTTGAATAATATACCTATTAGTCATTTGTCTGGTGCTGTAACAAAATTCCTGACCAAGCAGCTTATAGAAGGAAAGGATCATTTTGGTTCACAGTCAGTGAGCCTAGTCCACTAAGAATTTAAAATGGCAGGAGCTAGAGGCAGTTGGTCACATTGTGTCCTTAGTCAGGAAGCAGAGAGAGATGCTTGCTTGCTCAGCCTGCTCTCTCCTTTTTTGTCGTAAAGGTTTAACTTTTTATTTTTTTATTTAATAATTTAATTTAATTTTACATATCAGCCACAGATTCCCCTGTCATCCTTCCTCCCACTGCCCCCCTGCCCTCCCCCCAGCCCCCCCCAATCATGGAGAAAGAGGAGGGATTGTATGAGCGAGAATTGTTGAGACCATGACTGGAAAAGCACAGGGACAAATAGCCAATCTAGTGGAAACACATGAACTATGAACCAACAGCTGAGGAGCCCCCAACTGGACCAGGCCCTCTGGATAAGTGAGACAGTCGATTGGCTTGAACTTTTGGGAGGCCCCCAGGCAGTGGGACCTGAATCTGTCCTCAGTGTTCTCTCCTTTTTATTCAGTCCTGGATCCTGGCCTAGAAATTGTGACGCCCACATTCAGGGTGTTTCTTCCCACTACAGTTAATCTAATCTAGATCATCTCTCACCAGTGTGTCCAGAGACTTGTCTCCTGGATGGTTCTAGATCTTGTCAAGATGAACTGTCATGGTACATACATAAGACTGCATATGTTATTTCATTCCCTCAACCACCATGTAAATCAAATACTATGGCATTTATTTTCCAAGTGATACAGCCAATGTTACTTAGCCCCCCAGTACAGCAGCTAAGTAGTGATGAAGCCAGACTCCAACCCAGGCTTTTACATTACAGATATTTTCACTATGTAATATTCTAATGTTCTGCTCAAGCTCAAAACTTCAAACAAAAGACCTAATGGATGCATATGAAAAAGTTTTCACTTTTTAAAAACAATTTGAGGGGTTCATGGTATTAATGATATGTCAATGTGCATTGTGCAAACAAAAGAAAGTAGTTCTTAAACTTTCAAAAAAGATCAGTTGAAATAGAACTTGAGGTAACTAGAGGGTTTTAAAAATAATTACAAATGTTTTGTGAAATGATCGCTCAATTGTTTTAGAATCAAAACGTATTTGTTTCCTGAACCAAAAAGAAATATCAACAATCTTGATTTACAGTGCAAAGACAGGTCACACTGCTAAAGAAGCTAAACATGACACAGGCCAGGGCCAGGCTATCCAGAAGTAATAACATAGGTGAAGACAGACTTCCTCCCAAACCTCCACACATGACACGATCTAACAATACAGACAATGTCAAGCTCACAGTACTCTCAGTTCTGCCCGCAAGGTCCAGCCTTTCTTCTCTTCCCACTTGCCCAGCACTAGGCTTACAGTTGCGTGCCACTGCGCCCTACTGTAATGTGAGAGCGGGGACCATACTCAGGTCCTCGTGTGTGCACAGCAAACACTTTATCTGCTGAACTATCACTCCACCTCCCAGTAAAATCTCTGATGATAACAAAGCATCCGTCCAGTGTGACTAAGTAGATTAATAGAGTCTTGATTCTGTACATAGAGAACAAAACTCGAAAACTATAAAAATGTCATAAAAATATTTACCGCAGCGATGATTGAAATGAAAAAGAAAAAGGGAGAGGTAGAAAAAATTTCTGCTAAGCTAACTCTTCTGCTACTTCTCTGTGTCCCGGACCCTTGAGGTTCTCCACGGGCATCAGACTAGCCACTGTAAAGTAGGATTTCATTTATAGTCACATCACAGAATAAGATTACTTTCGTTGACTGTGAGATTAGGGTCTTTCCCACTAATGTGTATTTTGTAGCTACTGTTGGGTGTAAGCAATCATAGCTTAAAACTGGAAGCAAACACACAGAAACCATCCAGTTGAATCAGCCAAGAGGCTCTCAGGCAAGTCACTCTTCATTTGCCCAAGTCAAGATAAGCAGTGTTAACATTCACATTATTCATCAATAAAACAAGAAGGATGAAAAGAATGGGAGGATACTGCATGTGATAAATGCCAAATAAAATGTTTGGGAAAGTGAATGTAGGAGTCAGGTGGGGATTAAAAGCAGCAAATCCCTGGGTCAGTCAGTTAAAAGGCTGAGTCCATTCTTCAGGGAATTCTATAGTGTTTGGTGAGTGTGTTAATTATAGACCTAAGGGAATCCTGACATGGCTAATATAAACACCCAACCCTTATCATATATCACCACCAACTATTATAAACTAACCCCAGAAAAACCATGTTTTCTTCCCAGTATTAAAAAAAAAAAAAATGTGTGAAATTTGGGGTCATAGTACCAGCCTTCTAAGGGGGAATTTTCAACCTAATAGTACTCTTGTCAAGTAAGACTTCCAATAAATACTGAGGTGAAGAGGTTGATCAAGGAAGTGCATTTTATTCCTATTTTTCAAAGTATAGAGGTGAGTGCTCACTTCGATAGACAAAGAATGGAAAGCGCCCTGTGAAGAATATAGTGTTGTTCTTTTGGAATTTAGCTTTCAAAACACATAGCGTTATTGAAGCTAAAGGAACATGTGACTGCATTTGGGCATGCATGCACCTGCAACATGCAACACATTCGACTCCATGCATGCTAATGTGATAAAGGGACCCTTTAAATGCTGCATGTTTACCAATAGAAATATGTACTACAAGAAAGCACTCACCAACACTTTTGCTTACACATTGCAAGCTAATCCAAACTCAGTAGAATTAAGAAGAGAAATGAAGAAAAATAAATGACCTTCGGACTCTGCTTTGGCAGACTTGATAAACTGCACAGAATGAAGTGACTAACATTGGGGGACCTGTTTAGAATCATAATACGCCATTGACTTCTGAATGAATTAGCAAGCAACAAGCAATCCAAGTACGTAACGCAATGTGGAATGCATCCGGTTCCTAAGGAGACAAGACAGAACTGAATACATAAACCAGACCATAAATTAAATATCTGAAAATTACAGGTGAAATTTAGACCTAGAAATGGCCTCCATAATAAATCTGAATTTATACTTCTGTTTAACAATGACATTGAGGTATTTCAAGTTCAAAGTGAATGCTTTTGTTTTCAAAATGATAACACCACGGAGTGATGCAGCTTTGCCACAAAGCTGTGGAAACTTTGGCATCTTTCCCTTTCATCAAACCCTATTAGACCCCAAAGGGTTATGCAGTTTTGATGGCTCACGAGTTAGGAGCCCTGACTGCTCTTCCAGAGGACCCATGTTCAATTCCCAGCAACCACATGGAGTTCACAACTGTCTGTAACTCCAGTTCCAGAGGACCTGGCACCCTCACACACATGTACACATAGGCAAAAAACCAATGCATATAAAAAAAAGATAAAAGTCCTTTTTTAAAGAAAAGGAAAAATATTTTAAAGTAAGGTATTTGGACTGAATTTTATTGAGAAATCTGTCTCTTTTGCACTTTTTAAAGTTTAAATTAAAATTTTAAATGGTATATAAAAGTTTAAAAGTTACATATACTAAAATTCCATGTAATGTTGTGATATTTATGTATGTATATCATAATTATTAAGTAAATTAAATATAACTACGTCATCAAATATTTATTCTTTCTTTGTGCAGAAAACATTCAAAATCCTTTTATTTGAAATGGGCAGTACATAGGGTTATGGATAGCCTCCCTACTGGGCACACCCGAGAACTTCTTGTCTTTATCTGACTGTCACTTGACCAATTGATCAGTCTTTCCCATCTTTCCTTTTCCTCTTCCATCTCCAGTCTGGTGGAACCAGAATTTTCTTCTCAAATGCTCTGAGACCCACATCTCACAGATGACTAAAAGTGCATGGCTCTCACATTTCTGGACCTGACTCACTTCATGTCATGTGACCATCTTCAGGTTCAGCCTTGCTTTCAGAAACACCAGGAGTGTCTTTGACATACTGATTTCACTTCACCCTACAGAGAGAGAGAGAGAGAGAGAGAGAGAGAGAGAGAGAGAGAGAGAGA
>CABHPQ010136535.1:0-13411 GCA_902168405.1 Peromyscus aztecus
AGTAGAATGAGAAGGACATGATAAAGATCAGAAATCAACACAATAAAAAGAATGAAAAAGAAATCAGTAAAGCTTCTGGGGGTGGTGGCATACACCTTTAATCCCAGCACTTCTGAGGCAGCAGTAGTAGGATCTCTTTGAGTTCAACCAGCCTGCTCTACATGAGTCCTATGACCACCCAGGGCTATGTAGTGATACTCTGTCTCAAAACAAAACAAAACCCACCAAAATTGAAAAAAAAAAAAAGACATTAACAAAGTCTAATGTTAGTTCCATTCTACATAGTAATATAAACAGTGTTCTATAAAAAGAGCTGATAATAGAAACATATAAATTATAGGTATCAAAAATAACAACGGTCCTTCATTCTTCTATATTATTCATTCTCTGTGCAGCCACAGATGTTTATAAAACACCAACTGGCTGCTATCATTACATTTCCATTCCTTTGATCATTGAATGAATCAAAATAAAACCAAGCTATACTTTATAGACCTTAAGTATGTTATTTGTCTATTTTCCCACCACTTGCACTTTTTCCCATCTGTTCTGCCCCTGCTTTATTGCTTTCCTTCTAACCTGTCCACTGTCTCCACAGAGAACAAGTGGTGCTCTTTTGCCTGGTTTTCTCAAGACTGGCTCTTTTTAGTTTTCTAGCTATCTTACTATTTTATCTAATACCCCTTCAAATTGACTGTCTAATAATCCACAATAAAATTATTGTGTTCACTCTGTATTTATTACATAATTCAGTAGTTTCAGACTTGGCCAGCACTTTTTGGAAGATATCTTGTCCAGATAGCTACCCAGAATAGAATTCAATTTCATAATTTCTGTTCACGCACCATTCAAACCTGTCACCTATTATTATCTTCTTGATTTGTATAGTCTTTTTCACAAATATCATTGGTACTTTTTTCACATAGGATTTTCGGGAAAAAAATACAGATCATATGCGTCCAGACATTGTGGCTCTTCTGAGAAGTAGCAGGAATGCCTTTGTCTCTGGGATGACTGGAATTGATCCTGTATCTGTTTTCCGATGGGCAGTTCTCCGAGCTTTTTTCAGAGCTGTGGTTGCTTTCAGGGAAGCTGGGAAAAGACACATTCAGAGAAAAAGTGGTAAGCCAGCCTTGCTAGTATCCTGCCATGATAATACTTTTTATTTTGTTCTGTTTTCTTGCCATACTCTGGAATCATGTTTCATAATTGATAAATCACATATACCTTTAAGTGATTAAATATATGTTTCTTTATATATGTAGGCATATGTCGCTATATATTCATTAATAGATATTTATGGGAATAATGAGTGTCTTAATTAGGGTTCCTATTGTGTGATGAAACACCATGACCAAGGCTAGATTAAATGAGATCATGTAATTGGGGGCTTGTTTAAAGTTGTAGAGGGTTGTTAGTCCATGGCTATTATAGTTCAGGTAAGCATAGTGCTGGAACAGTAGCTGAGAGCTTACATCTGATCTGAAAGTTGCAGGTAAAGGGAATGAGATGGGCCTGGCAAGGGTTTTTCAAACTTCAAAAGCCCAGTCCCAGTGACACCTCCTTCAAGGCCACACTTCCTCCAACAAGGCCACATTTCCTAATTCTTCTCAAACAAATCCACCAACTGCATATATTCAAATATATGAGCAAATGAGGGCCACTTGTTCAAATCCCCACAATGAGTATAAGGCATGTGATAGTAAGAGCAAAAATACAAGCTGATAATCATATAATGATTCAGAATTTAATTTTAATGTTTTCTCTGTTTTGTTCATCTGTATTTTTTTCTACAAATGAAATCGTAATTTAATATAAAAAAAGCAAATTAGGAAACAAAAATATTAGAGTCAGTCAGTATAATATGTATGGTAGTCTCGTGCCCCAGAGTCACCTTATCTGTTGACTAGCTTTGTAACATAGAGTATTTTTTTTCTATTAAAGAGTTAATAGTGCATCTTTTCATTAAGTATTTTTTTTTTCCGTTAACCTTCTCTCAGTTTATTGAGTTTTTAGTTTGAAATTAAAATTTTTTTTTCCGGATACTTCCTCTTTAAGCCATAAAACATCCCATTTTATATTTTGTGTGAGGGCAGTTTCATAGACACTTGTGCCCCTTTGGAATGTGCTGTAGTATTTGCTCTAGCTGTAGTCTTAGAACATTGCTGCATAGTTAGAATTTTCTAATTTATATGTAGTTTGAGACATGCCTTTCAGTGGAATTGTGAGAATGCTTCCTTGTTCCATGGTTCAAGGTCCATGTTCCAACTGACTTGTATGTACTTGTAGTAAACCTTCAAAGTCAACTTTTAAACTTCATTTCTTATTTCTAGATTATATGTATGTACTACTTTTTGTAAATATGGATAATTAAAATTTATTGGAGAATAAAAGAACACTTCAGATCTGCTTTTCCTCTAAGTGATTTTAAGAGGTATTTTTTTTTTTTAAGAGGCTTTAAGGAAAAAAATCTCCTTTGAGATACTTAGTTTGAAGAACAGGAAGGAAATGAGATGAAATAAAAGTCAGCAAAGCTAAGTAGACCTATTGGACAACATCAAGCATATCAACATCTAGCTGTCCAGAAGAAAAAAGTCAGAAACAGTCTTTGAAGAAATCATGGTTATACTTTTTTTTATATTTGACCAATTAATCCACACATGCTAGGTCATCAGTAATGACAAGGAGGATGAATTGAAAGAGATCCAAACGTAGATACATCATAATTAAACTATCTAGAGATAGGCAGGCCAGATGGTTTTAACAGACAGGTAATGGCACTTGCTGCCAAGTCTGATGACTGAGTTTCATCTCCAAGACAGAAAGGAAGGAAAGGACCAACTCCTGCAAGTTGTCCTCTGACCTCCACAGGCCATGGCAAGTGTGCATTCCCCATCCCATGAATAAATGTAATTAAAAATGTAAAGTAAAAGAGACAATATGAAAAGCAAGTAGTAGTAGGAAAGTGATTTGTCATGTATAAAGGACCGAGACTAAGATCAACAGATGGTTTCTCATCAGACCTCACTGGAGTAGGCGGTAGTAGAATATTATATATTTAAAACGTTGAAGGGGGGAAAAAAGATAAAATGAATAATTCTACCTCCCACAGAACGTCCTTCAGAATGATAGCGGTTAAGATATTCCAATTGATAGCCAGATGTGGTGGTGCACGCCTTTAATTCCAGCACTTAGGAGGCAGAGGCAGGTGGATCTCTTGAAGTTCGAGGGTAACTTAATCTATATAGTGAGTTCTAGGACAGCCAGGGCTATTTAGAGAGACCCTATCTCAAAAACAAAACAAAACCCAACAACAAAAGCAAAAAGATAGTCCTAGAGAAAAGAATCCTAAATGAATTATTAGCAGACTTTCCCACTCTCTTAGTCATTGTTCTATTACTGTGAAGAGACACCATGATTACAACTCTTTTTTAAAAAAATTTTTATTAATTCTTTGTGGATTTTACATCATGCATCCTCCTCATCTCTTTGTATCTGCCCACTGCCCTTGCAACTTCTCCCGAAATAAAATAAAATTTAAAAGAAAAGGAAAATCTAACATACCAAAACAACAATAACCAAAAAAAGGTCTCAGTATGGAAGCTGTAGTTGTGACACAGTGAGTCACACAGTATACCTTTTAGTCCATACTTTTTTTTTTGTTTGTTTGTTTTTGTATTTTTCAAGACAGGGTTTCTCGGTGTAGTTTTGGTGCCTGTCTTGGAGCCTCCCAAGTGCTGGGATTAAAGGTGTGCACCATCACCGCCCGACTTAGTCCATACATCTTTATTTCTAAGTGTTCACTGCATTGAGTCATTGGTCTGGTTTGAGGCCTCTAGTTTCTGCTACACCCTTAATACTGGGCCTTCACTGGCACTCCTTTTGGATATCCTGTTGTTGCCTTGTGTCATTGAGATCCTGCATCTTTGGATCTGCAGGTCTGACCCCTTCACATGCTCCAGCAGTTCAGAGATGGATGTTGGGGTATGCCCTGGTTCTGGGAATGGGTTGGTCAGCCTGCTAGTTTTCCCTCATTGACACCACCAAAGTGAGCTCTCCAGCATTGCCTCGGCTAGCTCACCCACTGCAGCAGGCAACATGGAACAGGGCTAGTTCTCCTGCTGTCACATCCTCAGAGCGAAAGCTGGCTCAACCAAGTTCTGCTCTACTGTTTTGCCCAAGTGAGGTGCAGGGCTGCTTCCCCAAGTGTACAGCACCTATTTTTTTTTCCATTTTTTTTTATTAAGAAATTTCCTACTCACTCTACACACCACCCTACAGCACCTGAATTATAATGGAATACATTTAATTGGGGTTGGCTTTCAGTTTCAGAGGTTTAGTCCATTATTGTCATGGCCAGAAGCATGACAGCAAGCAGACAGAAATGGTACGGGGAGGTAGCTGAGAGATCTACATCTGGGTGGGCAGGCAGCAGTAGGAGAGAAACATTGGGGCTGACTTGAGCATTTGAAACCACAAAATGTCCCCCCCCATATTTCCTCTAATAAGGCCATACCTAATCCCTGTCAAGTAGTGCTATTCACTAATGACAAAGTATTTAAATATATGGGCCTATGGGGGCCATTCCTATTCAAACCATCACACCCCTATAGGAAATATGAAAGGGAGTTCTTGTGACTGAAATGGTTAAGGTAATAGTAATGGCCTGGAGAGTTGGCTTATCAGTTAAAAGCACTTGCTGCTTTCCCAGATGACCTGAGTTCATTTCTCAGCATCCATGTTAGCTCAGCATCATTTCTCACAACCATTGGCAACTCCAGCTCCAGGAGCAATCATATACCCTCTTTTGGCCCCTGAGGGAATTGCATTCATGTGTGCACATACAGAAATAGACACATATGCATAAATATATATATGTATATTTATAAAAGGATAATAGAAACATTAGGGAAGAAATGAAGAGCACCATTATAGTTAACTACAAAAAGATGGAATAAATATAATTTCTCTATTTTCCAGCACTCTGATTTGAGAGATAGCTGCTTAAAGTAGTAATTATAATTCTATGCTGATCGTTGTACTGTTTAAAAGAAATTACTTTTTTGATAGTACAGTGTAAATAAAAGGATAGGGGTCACTTTTTATGTAACTGAAATTGTTTTTTAATTTATTATACTAGAGCACTCTAAATTACTGTTAATTAAAATTTTATGTCAACTGTTAATAATTTTAAAAAACATGTTTGATACAAAGGAGGGCAGTAATGAAAGAAAAGAGGACTAAAAATGTCTTGATTTGTAAAAGCAGATAAAAGCCTTCCGCATAACAAATAGCTTATGAAAGAAATGACAAGAACAGGTAGAAGATACTTTGAGCTGGAGATAAGAACAAACAGAGTTCATACTAGTCCCTGCTTTTTTAATTTTTGTCCTGCCATTCGTTGTTTATGGGCCAGAGGACCATAGAAACCTTGCCTGAAAATGATTGTGTATTGGTTACATAGTGTCTTGACATATGTGTTTTTACTCCTAGGAGAAAACCAAATAGTATCTCATGACTTACAAAATACAGCTTAAGAAGTGCTTGTAGAGGGGCTGGAGAGATGTCTGAGAGGTTAAGAGCACTGACTTCTCTTCTACAGGTCCTGATCAATTCCCAGTGCCCACATGGTGGCTCACAACCCTCTGTATTAAGATCTGGCTCCCTCTTCTGTATACATAATAAATAAATAAATCTTAAAAAAAAAAGAAGTGCTTGTAGAAAGGTTTATGCTGGGTGGTGATGGTGGCACATGGCTTTAGGAGGCTGAGGCAGGAGGATTTCTGTGAGTTTGAGGCCAGCCTGGTCTACAAAGCAAGTCCAGGATAGCCAGAGCTGTTACACAGAGAAACCATGTCTGGAAAAACAACAACAACAAAAAAAGTGAAACCAGAAAAATTTAGCAAAATAAGCTAAATTGACACCTGGTGCTAGACTGGCCACTATTTGAAATGACAATATTGGTAGAAAAGTACAAACAACAAATACTGACTTCTGAAGGAATAGAAGATTGAATTCTGGCTTATAAATTAGAAATTATATTAGTAATTTGGCATACCCATACAGTGAAATGTTACTCATAAAAGGAATAAAGTACGGATAAATGTTGTGCCACACATTTAAGAAAACCCAAGCCAAAAACAAGAATAACAACAAAACAAAGTAGCCAGGTGTAGTGGCGTGCACCTTTAATACCAGCACTTGGTAGGCAGAGACATCCTGTCTCAACCCCCTCCCCAATAAAAGCACTATGCTCTGTGAAAAGAGGCATAAAAGACTCTATCTTGTATGATTCTATTCATAAGAATTGTTAGTAGTCAAATCCGTAGAGGTAGAATTTTGATTGATTGTCTGGAAATGGTGTGGTGACGAGGTTTATAAGAGTGTAAGAACCAGGTGTGGTAGTGAACACCTGCCATCTCAACACTTTGAAGGCTGAGCGACATAGGAGTTTGAGGTCAACTTCAGCTACATAGTGAGTTTGGAGTAAATGTAGACTACATAGTGAATCCCTGTTCTATGTATAGGGTATCTTTTTGGTATGATCAACATACTTTAAAATTGATTGTGGTGATGGTGTATAGCTTTGTTAATTATACTAAAAAGTATATTGACTTGCAGTTTGAATAGTGAATTGTGTGATGTGAATTATATTTCAGTGACGCTGTTATATGTAAACTCACAAAATGAATGTTCATTTACTAATAATACCCTCCTATTCATCAATGGAAGAACATAACCAAATCATGACATATTCCTGCCTTGTGATATTATTGGGCAAGAGGAAGGAATAAACTGGTGATTATCATAGTTGATAAGTTACAAAAATTACTGAGCAAAAAGTTAGGTAGCAATATTATTTCATTTGGTTTTGTAACGGGCAAAGTAGTACATAGGGAAAGATTCGAATGTGATTGCCTTTGGTAGTGTTGGAGGCAAGGGTAGTATTGATAGAAAAGGTGATAAAATAACTTTGGGAAGGATAAAATGTCTATATCCTGGTTCAGGCTTACATGAATGTAGACATTTGCTTAGACACTTCAAGCTGAATACTTAATAAACCTGGACCTAGGAGACAGATGCAGTAGAACATGTCTATATCCTCACTATTTAAGAAGGTGAGGTAGGATGATCACTTGAGCTCCATGAGTTTGGAAATCTGCCAGGCAACATGAGATAAGAGGAGTCCTAAGGCTTGGGACCTGCCAGAATAAAAACTTAGGCTCCAAGATCTGGCCTCATGTGTGAATGATACAGTTGGAGCTAGGATTGTGAGCTTAATTTTTCTGTCACTAAAATGGCTTTTGAAAAGTTCTTTCCACTGGCCTTACATAGAAAAGCAAAAAGAACTTTAATCTGGTAAACCTTAGATAGATACTTTTAAGTTCTCTTTGAAACAATCAAGTCTCTCATCTGTACTTTTTTAAGTGTGGCATCTGGATTTGTAGTATGTGCTAGTACATAATGTCATGTAGCACTCAGGAGGCAGAAGACAGAATTGCTGTGAGTTTAAGGTCAGCCAAAGCTACCTGGATTAAAAAAAAAATGGAAAAACTGCTTCAAAAGTCTGTATCCTGTGTCTAAAACAAACAAAAAACCAAAACAATAAGTTAAGTAATTGTAACCCCTCCCAAATAAAACCAGTTTATGCAATACTTAGAAAATAACCTACATCGAAAATATATTTACAAATTAATATAGGACAATCAAGTCATGCGAAAAGGGAGTTGCTACACACAGAACACAAGAAGAATATAATTTTAAGGTGTAGAACTGGTGTTATGGTCTGGAAAACAGTGTTTAAAGCAGTTAAAATGCTTGTAAAAGGTACAAAAAGTAGAATGAAAGGATTAGGACACAGGGTATTTAAAACATTAGATATGGCATTGAATCACAAAACTACAAAGATACAGAAATACCCCAGTGACACTGGTATACCAAGTGGAAAATAGAGAATAGTGGATATAGTAATATTGAACAATTTCTTAAAATTTGACCCAGTAATTTAATGCATTTTAATAACTGTATTCTCACACAGAAAGTAATTTTTACATCTTGAATTATTTCTAATAGATTATCAAATTGTGTATTGGTTGAGTGGATTATGAGTATAATTCACAGTGTCCTCTTTCTTTTCTCCCCAAACTTGTCCATTTTACCTGTCATTCCACCCTGGCCATCAAGGGTAATTACTGGTAATAATGAAAACTGAGTTTTTTTTTAAGTATCTTGTGACAGTGAAATGATGGTAAGTTCTTTTTTATAAAAAATTAAATATTTGCAATTATCTTGGTAAATGATCCATTTTAAAAACATAGTTATCCCAGGCGGTAGTGGCGCATGCCTTTAATCCCAATACTGGGGAGGCAGAGGCAGGTGGCTCTCCATGAGTTCAAGGACAGCCTGGACTACAGAGTGAGTTCCAGGAAAGACGCAAAGCTACACAGAGAAACCCTGTCTCGGGGAAAAAAAACCAAAAAAAAAACCCCACAAAAAAATCCCCATAGTTATTTTTTATTAACAGCTTGTTAGAATGCTTAAAATGGATTTTATTTTTAAGTCTGCTATTTTATGTATTATCTGAATAATTATAAGATTACATTTCCTCTGCTAAATGATGTTTTTAACATAATATTTTATTTTTATTATCAGTTTGATAAAATTCTTTTTTATTTAGTTATTTATTCTATGTGGTTTTCACATTGTATATCTTATTCCCATTCATTCCCCATCCTGTTGTGGAATATTAATTAAAGATGTATTATATTCGTTTATGCTGTGGAATATTTGTTTAATGATGTAAAGATGTGTCATATTTGTTTGATTATATAAAATTAACCTTGCATGAGGAGGCTGAGTCAGCAACTAGCTGACAGGAAGTGCTAGGGAGGAACCATGTGTAGCTAGGGTTCTTAAGTGGGGGCTGAGCAGAAGAATGCCCAGTTTTGGGGGAGACATGAGCTAGGAGAGAAGGTTAGCTACTTGCTATTTCAGCCTCTTTGAGCGAGCAGAATTTCACCTGAGCCTTTGACTCTTGAGTTCTATAGAGGGATAGAGATCTAGGTAAAGTTCCCTTAAGTGGTGTGATAGAGCCGGTGCTGAGGGAACAGAATCCCGCCTGGTTAAGGCCAGTGTGGCTGAAATGCTACTGGTAAATGTGGAGTTAAAGTTGCCGATTAGGACAGCAGTTGCTTAAGGGGCAGCTACTGAACTTAATAAAAAAAAAAAAACAAAAACACAATGCCTTCCCATCTGCCCTCTGCCCCTGTACACCCTCCCCCCTCCAATAAAACAAAATTCAAGAGAAAAAAAAGGAAGAAAATAAAATGAAAAAAATTTAAAAAGGGAAGGAATTAAAAACTTCATCATGGAAGTTGCAGTGTGACCCAACAAATCATAATGTATACACCTTTGTCCATACATCTCTACTTGCAAGTATTCATTGCTAAGAGACGTTGGTCTGGTTTGAGGCCCCTGGTCTCTGGTTGTGAGCCTCCCCTTTAATGGCTGAACCATCTCTCCAGCTCCATTTGATAAAATTCTTGAAGTAGATTTCATCCTTTAAAAAGCCCATTTTTATGTCTATCTGATGATTAATAAGATTGTGTTTTCTCTGCTAAGTGTAGATAATATTCTCTGAATTTAGAAATCTAGCTTAGGGAATTTCATTGAAATGAAAAAACTACTCTGCAACAGTTTTTGAATTAGTCTTTCTTTGAGCTTTAAAATGACTTATCTTGAGAACTATTTGTAATTTATAATATTGAGTTCCATTTCTAGCTGTATAATGCGTACTAATGGACCTTCAGTTCATTATGTGTCACTTAATTTGTTCCTAAATTATACAGTTTTTATGTACAGAGGCAGAATTGTTAAATGTAATCATTATTCCTGAACTCTTAAGGTAATCTGAGTGAATCACACTCATCTTTTCTGAAAAATGGAAACTCTGAATTCTACCTTAAATCGATTTCTTGCTAATATTTATGGTATTGAAGCTGCCCCCCCACCCCCAATCCCCAATGCCTTATTGCTAGAATGAGTCACTGGTTAGCACTCATCTGGGGCTTTGGTCATTACTTAAATCCTATCTCTTCTCTTTCCTGCTAGTAATTCACTTTTTATCTCCTTTTCCAGTGATAAGGTATAGATTCTCCAACTATTTCTTCAGATTTTTAAATACAAAAGTGCTACTTGGGTTCCTGCTCTTTGGTGCTTTACTACCTACACTTACTACGCACTTGACAGAATATTTACAAGTGTGGTTGATTGCCAGATTTATAAAAGAAATGTTCAGTTTTTTTGGTAAATTGTTTGGGTATAATTTCTCTCGGATTCTATCAATGTTGCCAGCTATATACTAAAGATATTTCAGAAGGGAACAGTTTTTGAAGGACAACCAATAATACTAATTGTTTGAAGTGTTCCTAATACTTTAATCTAGAGTTTTAATATGACATTAGCTCAGAATACTTTGATTAATAAAATAGACATTTTGGATATTTGAAAAGAATACTTGTTTTCCCTATTATTTGTTAATTGGGGAAAATCATTCACATTATTTGATATTTTAAAATATATTAAGATAGTTGGCAGCATTGTCTTTGATTCTCTTATTGGTTTGGGCTTACATAATGTCTTTTTTCTATGTTTTGTTTTGTTTTGTTTTGCTTCTTAAGGACATGATGATACAACGCCATGTGCAATTTTGAAAAGTATGGATAGTTTTAGCTTTCTCCAACACCCAGTCCACCAGAGGAGCTTAGAGATTCTGCAGAGGTGCAAGGAAGAGAAGTACAGTAAGGCTGCACATCCTCATAAACCTTGTGTTGTCACATCCACTTGGAAATGGAAATCAAGAGCATTCATGAGGGTGGCATGCAGATTGCATGGGCAACATGACCTTCACAGTCCTTTCCTCAGACTCTAGTGCTTTCTCTTGAAATTGGTGATATACTTGTTTTTTTAATGTGGAAGACTGTCCTGTTGGCTATGGTCACCACATTGTTAATTATCTAGGTTGCCATCACTGAATTGGTTTCTATTTATGTCTTTGAAGTATCCAATTCATATCACAAAAATGAACAGTACTTTTTTTTCCTATTTGCTCTTTGAAAGTTTTACTGAAATGTAATTAAAGTTAAATAGAAGAGAACAATTTGGTAAATCTTATATATATAGAAACTCATGAAATTATCACAGTAATCATGATATTCAACGTGCCCCAAAGTTTGCTCATGTCTGGCTAAATTTTGTAGTTGCTTACACTTGAGTCCTGCATCAACAGTGTTATAATTGGGAATCTCTGGAGGATCTATTTAAGTTGGTTACAACCCTTAATTGAGACTTTCTATGTCTAATATAAGTCACCACATCAGTGTTTAGCATAAAGAATAACAGAATCAGAATACATTTCTGTTTATTGTTTAAAATTGCTATAAAAGATGCACTTGGTCTCCATTTCTTCCTTTGCTCTTTGTTAGTCTCCATGAAAATAGGTTCTTTTGTCTACTGTGTGATTACAATAATTGGGCTTACTCCTATTGTGATAATAAATGAGTTCTTCAGAAAACTAAATTATTTGTGTATAGTGGACTAAATCTACTCAAGATCTGCTTTGTTTATTTAATAAATTGTCACAGGTTTAGGTTACTACTTTTATTAGTTTTTTAGTTGAAATTCCATAACAATTTTCCTTAGTAAAATATTAAGTAGACGTGCTTGCTAAAAATAAATATGGTGAGTTTTTTTTTTCCACTGTATTGGTATAAGAAAATGCATAATGTATTTTGAAAAAAATTGTAATTTTTTTCTTGTAGGAAGAATAAAGGTAAGTTATTTTAAAAAGATGTCCTTAGAATTTATTCTTAATTATTGCTATTATTTTTTTAATTTATTTTATTTAATAGTTTTTTCATTTATTTTATATATCACCACAGTTTTCCCTCCTTTGTCTCCTCCCATCTACCCCCCTCCCAATCCTCTCCTCCTCTACCTCCATTCAAAAAGGGGCAGGCCTCGCATGAGCTTGAACATAGCGTGGCACATCAAGTTGAGGTAGGACCAAGCTCCTTCCCCTGCATCAATGCTGGGCAAGGTAATCCAGCATGAGGAACAGATTCCCAAAAGCCAACTAAGCACCAGGGAAAGGTCCTTATCTCACTGCTAGGAGCCTTACAAACAGACCAAGCTACACAGTTGTCACACACATGCAAAGGGCCTTAGGCCGGTTCCATGCTCCCTTACTGTTGGTCCAGAATCCATGAGCTCCCAGGTGCTCAAGTCAGCTGTCTTGTGGGTTCCCATGTCATGATGTTGACCCCTCTTATTCCCTTCTCCCTTTCTTCAGGAGGACTCCCGGAGCTCCTCCCAGTGCTTGGCTGTGATCTCTGCATCTGCTTCCATCAGTAACTGGATAAAGGCTCTCTGTTGACAACTAGGGTAGTCACCAATCTGATTATAGTAGATGACCAGTTCAGGCACCCTCTCCACTATTGTTAGGAGCCTAGCTGGGGTCATCCTTGTGGATTCCCGGGAGTTTCCCTGGCACCAGGTTTCTCTCTAACCCCGAAGTGGTCCCCACTATCAAAACATCTTTTTCTTTACTCTCCCCCTCAGTCCCAGCCCCAACCTGCCTGCCGTACCAAGCCCTCCCAACCCGCTCCCTCAAGTTCCCATCCTCCTTCCCCCAAGTTTACCCAGGAGATCTCATCTGTTTCCCCTTCCCAGGGAAATCCATGCATCCTTCTTGGGCCCTCTTTGTTATCTAGACTCTCAGGGGCTGTGGATTGTAGGTTGCTTATTTTTCCTGTACTTCACCTAATATCCACTTATGAGTGAGTACAGACCATGTTTTCTTTCTGGTTCTGGGTTACCTCACTCAGAATGATTTTGTTCTAGTTCCATCCATTTGCCTGCAAATTTCATGAGGTCATTTTTTTTCTTTTTTCTTTTCTTTTTTCTTTTTTTTTTTTTTTTATAGCTGAGTAATATTCAGTTGTGTAAATGTACCACATTTTCCTTATCCATTCATTGGTTGCAGTCCAGTTTATTTGGTGTTCTATAAGCTCCTTGTATCTTTATAGGCATTTCCTTCTTTAGGTTCATAAAGTTTTCTTCTATGATTTTGTTGAATGCGTTTTCTGTGCCTTTGAGCAGGTAGTCTTCTCTTTCTTCTATCCCTATTATTCTTAGGTTTGGTCTTTTCATGGTGTCCCAGATTTCCTGGACATTTTGTGTTAAGAATTTTTTGGATTTAACATTTTCTTTGATGGATGAATCTATTTCCTCTATTGTATCTTCAACGCCTGAGATTCTCTCTTCCATCTCTTGCATTCTGCTGGAGATGCTTGCATCTATAGTTCCTATTTGCTTACCCAGATTTTCCATTTCCAGAATTCCCTCGGTTTGT